>PVHX01002084.1:0-36745 GCA_004024805.1 Geosciurus inauris
AGATGAATGCTGGGCCCTCCCACACTCCTGGGGCTGGTCCCAGCCTGTGGAGATCACAGATGGGAAAGTGCTTTGAGCTCCGTGGAAGAAAAGGAGCCCTATAAACCTAGGGGGTTATTACCCTGGAGATCCCATCAAGCCTGGGCTTAGGGTCGGCCCTGGCAGTGTTTTATCTGACCAGCAGAGGGCACTATTGGTGGGGGAGCCTGGGCAAGAGCCTGAACTGGAATCTCCTTGTTTCCTCTAGGAACACCTTGCCAAGGCCCTGGGTGGGGTTGAGGTGGAGGACCAAACCTATAGCATGAGGTGCGGGGACATAGTTGTGAATGACAGAAACCCAAGGTTCCGTATCAAATGATGCGGGGGGTAGGGAGGATGTGGAGCAAACTGGTCCTAACTCAGTGAGATGGGAGCTAAGGCAGGTGTTAGGTAGGCATAGTGACCCCCTGCCCTGGGAGCCCACAGGAAATTGGGGACAGATGTCTCTCCCGAAGCTCAGGTCAGAGGGCTGGACTGGAAATCCAGAGGGAAATATGAGACGGTCTGGCCAGTGGGCTCGAGGGCCACACTGCCTGGCTTCAAATATTGGCTCTGTCACCTTGGGCAAGTTAATTCACCTCTCTGGGCTTCAGGTCCCTCACCTGTAAAACGAGAGGAAGGGTAATAGCCCTCACCCCAGAACCGTCTTGAGGACTATAGAGCTGATCCTCGGTAGCGCCTTTCAGAGCAGGGCCACACTGTAAGCTCCTATGTTACCATGTCAGTGGTGGAAAGGTTGGTAGTGGAAGCCGCCAGGGGCTTGCTGTGCCACCTGGGGAGTGTGGTGAGGACAGGGCTGGGAACGAGGCCACCTAATGATGACAAAGGGGCACAGGCTGAGAGGTTTGGGGGAGGGGAGCAGAAGCTGGAGGCGGAGGGTTTGAAGGAGAGGTGGCCGAGCACTGGTGCTGTCCCTTCCTAGCTCTCCTACAGTGTTGCCCTCCAGCTCCTTTTTTGCTATGTGCCCTGGGGCCTCTTTGAGCCTCAGTCACCTCTACACAATGGGGAAAATGCCCCTATGGCACAGGGCTTGAGAGCTTCCCTAAGATAGCCCCGCTCTGGAAGGAGCCCCACCATCTTCTGCTGAAATCCCCTTGGTCCACAAAGGGCTGTCCCCACAGCCACCGGGTCTTTTGTTTAGGGAACCAGTCTAAGAGGAAACCCCCAACACAAACAGCCCAGCTGGCCTCCCCTGCCCTGCCCAGCCCTGCCCAACCTCCCAGCCCCAGGGCAGGAGGGAATGAGCACACCGGCAGAGGTGTGGGGGCAGCAAGGCAGGTTGTGGGGCACTGGCAGAGGAGCCCCAGGACTCACCTGAGAGGTGAGAGCTCCTTTCTGGAGGCTGGGACAGTGGGCACTGGGGCCCCTGGGGACCTGGCTAAACAAGTGCGTCAGAGTTCTCCCCTATGATCCGGATCCCCTAAGTCTGGTAAGGAGCCTAGGTGCCCCTGGGGGGAGGTGACCCTCTCAGTGGGGCTTTGAAGCCCACTAGGAGAACGGAACCAGCGTGTGGGGCTGAGGAGGGCAGGAGGAAGCAGGTGCCAGCCAGGTCCTGACTGAGGTGGGGAGGACCTCTGCAGACGGGCGTCAGGAGCAGGATGGGGGCAGGGTGGGGTAGCACGTCCACTGGATTCAGTCAAGACTAAAAGTTCCCTGGATCCTTCACCTGGGTGGGTGAGGTTCCCTGTGTGCTTTGCCTCCTGACCCTCCCCACCAGCCTAGGGAGTGGGGATTCTTTCTTCTTTTTTTTTTTTTAGTACTAGGGACTGAACTCAGGGGCACTCGACCACTGAGCCACATCCCCAGCCCTGTTTTGTGTTTTATGTAGAGACAGGGTCTCACTGAGTCGCTTAACACCTCACTGTTGCTGAGGCTGGCTTTGAACTCGCGATTCTCCTGTCTCAGCCTCCCAAAGTGCTGGGATTACAGGCATGTGCCACCGCACCCAGCTAGGAGTGGGAATTCTATTATGGACCAAACTGAGGCACTGGGGCCAAGTGCTAGGATTCCAAGTTCCGTCTGCCTAAGTGCATCAGCGTGGCACTCTCCACGGCGGCTCTGCACACTGGGAGGTGGACACAGGCAGCCAGGATGGGGCAGTAGGGGTTTTGCCTGGGGCTGGTGCCTCTGGGGACCTTGAGCTTTGGTGATATTCCTGGGCCTGGCTGGGGCCAGATGGAGGTCAGGGCTGAGCAGGAGAAGGGGTGAATCTTCTGATCCTGGAGAGCCGGGGATGAAGGGCTCTAGGCATGCTAATATTGAGCACGAGGAGCAGGGAGATGTGGCTCTGGAGACCGTGGTCACCTCCCTTTCCCCTAGCCCTGGGGGACCCCCGAGGCCAAAGAAGGATGCTTTCTCCCTGTCTCCCCAGTCCTTACTTGGAAACCTCTTCAGTACCCCAGAAGGCCTTCCTTTGGGGACCCACTTTTCTGGGGACACAACTCTGCAGATCTTGACACACTGATGTGCCGGGGGTCTGGCTGCTCATGTGTCTGGGGAAATGTCCCCATGGCAAGACTCTCACCTGGGTCCCCGACTTTGAGTCAGAGAGACCCATCCAACTTGGAAACAAGTGCCAGACCACCCAGGCTGAGCGGGTGCAATGGGGCATGAGGGCGGGGCAGGGAGGCAGGAACTGGACTCTCAGGGCTCAGACTGCCAGTCCCAGAGGCGCCCTGGCAGGGGCTTGTCAGGTGTTTGGCCCGTACTGCTGGCTCCCCCTGGATGGACCTGAGCTCATTTTCAGCTCCGGGACCCTCTCCTTTGATCTCTGCCCTCTCACAGCCAGTTCCCCTCCCCGCAGCTCCTTAACCTTTTCCACCACCATCTGGGACCAGCAGACCCCGAACATTTGGGCTCAGCTGCCCCGCAGTCTAATTTGCACCTTGGGACCCTTCCTCCTGTTTTTCTACCCCAGCCCAGGCTGGTGCCTCTTAAGAGAGGGAGGGGGCCACTGAGTGGGACAGGGAGAGAGCCATTTGCTGAGCTGGAGGCTGTGAAGATGCTCAGAGATTTCAAACCAAAAAGGAAGATTCAGCTGTGGCCAAGTGAGTTAACCTCACTGTCTCCACCGCCAGGTGGCAGAGGCTGTGGGTGTGCTGGGCCTGAGCGCTGGGGGAACATTTGCTGCTACTGTTGTTGGAGGGTGGCCTCACATGACCTGTATTCCCCCTCACTTCTCATGAGGGAAACTCAGGCTCAGAGAGGGTGTGGGCTTTGTCCCGGGTCACACAGCACTCTGAGATGGCTGGGCTGGCACCTCCCCAGGGCGGGTCCCTTGGGGCAGGCTCCATTGTGCTCTCCCCAGCAGGAAACCGCTGCACTCAGCACCCTGGGCAGCGGAGAAGAGGAACAAGTTTGGCTACGTGACTGGCCCTCCCTGGAGGCTGAGCCAGGACCAGTGCCCGGAAAACAACCTGCTGGGGTGGGCAGAGGGTGGAGGCCTCCCTGCTGGAAAAGGGAAGTGGCCCAGGGCTGGCCTTCCCCTGCATGGTGCTGGGAGGAGGCTTCGGGGCCCTGTGCCCCAAACATGCCTGAGGGGGTGGCTGGCTGGCTGGCTCGCTCGCAGCTTCCCTGACATGTGGCCTCTCTGAGGAGCAGCGGGCATGTGGGTGGGCAGTGAAGCCAGTGGGCACACGTGGCATCTGGGGTGATCCAGGTGTGACACCTGCCACACATTGGCTTAGGTTTCTGGGGATTAGGGTGGGCAGCCAGGTGGGGAGGAGGGCTCAGCCTTGCCCACAGGCTGCTTGGCTCCCAGGGGGCCTGGTACCAGTGGGGCCAAAGCCCAGAGCAAAAAAGCTGAGCCCCTGCCCAGCTGCCCTGCCTCCTGGAGCCATGGCCTGCCTCCACTCTGCACGCAGAGCTGACTTGGGACCAGGAAACTGGCTGTGAGGACAAGGCCCTGCAGGCCTGGGGAGCCACAGCTAGGCCAGTGACCCCAGGGAGGGTGCTGAATGTCACGCCCACCAGGAGTCAAAAGGGAGCCATTGAAGGAGGCCAGGCCGCACAGTGTGGGAGGAGTCAGATGAGGCTGCTCAAGGGCCAGACTGGAGGCTGGCAGGCCAGAAGTACGTGGGTGAAGTCCAGGCCAGAAAGGAGGCCATACTCAGATATCAGCAAGGGGACTGGAAGCCCAGAAGGGGAAGAAGGTACAGTGGAGGCCCAGAGGGTGAGGGGAAAGAGGAAGAGAAACCAGAGGAGCAGGCAGGGTGCAGTCTGGCTGCCTGGGCTCAGGGCCTGGCTCCTCCTCTTCCCAGCTGCGTGCACACGGTGGACTTGACGGTGTGCTCAACCCCATCATCTCACTCTCTGAACATAAAGCAGAAGTGCGGCTGGAGCTGGCTCAAGACCAAGAGCACCGCTGGCCTCTCCCTGGACACTCCAGCACTGATGCCCTGGGGAGCGGAGGCCTGGAGCCTGGCGGCCGGGCACGGGGACTCAGGGAACTGCTACAAGTCTCAGGGCTGGCAGAGGAGGGGCCAGCAAGGAGACAGGTGTCCTTTGGGGCAGGCCGGAGGGGCCAAGGGGAGGCCTGCAGGCTGGGGTTGGCGGGCGCTGGGCAGAGCTTCAGCTGGGGACCTGGACACCTGTGTTCCCGTGGCCTTATCAGTGAATGACTGCACTGTGGCCCGTCGCTGAAGGAAATGAAACTCAGGAAGATGACCAGAAAACACCCTGCCCAGGTTATAAGAACTGCCCCAAGTGGCCCCCGCAACCCTGAACCCAGCTGTCACCGTCTCCTGCCGCCAGAGTTGGTGACTTCCCGTCAACTGCCTGCTTTACAAAAAGGACAAGGGCCACAACATGCACAGCTCCTGCCAACCCAGGGCTCCCTGGGCTCTCCCAAGACCCCCAGTTCCTGTATCTGTAATGGGGCTCTAGAGTGCTTGCCTCAGAGGACTCACGGCAAGAATAAGAGACCCTAAGCCAGACGAGGTGATGCACTCCTATAATCCCAGCCACTGGGGAGGCTGAGGGAAGAGGCTGTTTGAGGCCAGCCTTGGCAACTTAGCGAGACCCTGTCTCAAAATAAAATAAAAAGAGCTGTGGATGTAGCTCAGTGCTTGAGTGTTCCTGGGTTCAATCCCCAGTACTACAGGGAAAAAGAGAGAGAGAAAGACCGTGTGTGGGGTGAGCAGCATATATGAAGTCCCTAGAATATCTGGCAGCCATTGGACACTCTGGTCTTACACAGCCCTGGGAGGCAGATACAATCCACCCATCTTGCAGAAGGAGACTGAGGCCGGGGGAGGTGAGAAGGGCTTATTCGTGATCACCCTGCAGTTCTAACCCCCAAACCTGTTTTTTCTGCAATGTGGAAAGAAAGTGGTGGGTGGTGGGTGCAGAATCCATGTGCCCCTCATTTGGCTTGAGGGAGAGGACACCCCAGTCCCTCCTCTCATCTCTCCTGGCCTCTTTTCCCCCCTCTCACCCTGCCAAATGAAGGCCCCAAAGGGGGTCGTGCCAGCACAAGAAGTACCTCTTTCTGACCAGCACCCATCCCGGGGCTGCAGGGACTCTCTGGTCTGGCCTGAGTTCTATCTGTTCTAAGCTGAACAGCCTGCTTCCTGTTCAGCTGCCTTTTGGGAAGGCCGATGGCATTCCCCTTTGGTGGTACCCCATCCTGCCTGCTGCTGTGAAAGGAGAGCTCACAGCTCTTCTCTCCAAGGCAGGATCCTTTCTGGCCCCAGATGCCCTGGTGCTCTGCCAGCCTGCCCTGAGGGGAGCCTCAGGCCTTCCCAGAGGGGCTGCTGTGGGCCCAGGCAGGACTCCGTCGGCTGGCTCCCAAGAGGGACTAGAGTCGTCCTCCCTAGCCACACCTTCTGGTGCCCAACCCAGCAGGGCCAGGGCCTGGAACGCAGGCAGAAGCCAGCCAGCCCGTCCAAGCACACCTGGCCAGAGCTGACTTGGGGCTCACAAGCGGGCCATGAAGCCAAGAGCCAGCTCATCACTTGGGTGTAAACAGAGCCCAGTGGGAAGTTGGCAGGCACCTCCCTGGCCGTCGTCCCCCAACCCCCTCCCCGGGAACCCCGCCCAGGGGAAGAGGGTGTCACAACTTGTTGGAGGAGTTACCATCCCACACCTGAGCCCACACTGGGCGTGTGCGGGGTGACTGACGGGGGCCACAGAGAATCTTTGTCTTCCAGACTCACTGCTTCCCTTCTCTCCCTGGCCAGTTCTGGGGAAGCTCCATGGCTTCCAAAGCCCCCATCTCAACTCCCCACACAGACGCCTCCAGGACCATCACCAGCAAAACAGAGCAAGGGCAGGCGGAGCTGGATCAGGCCCTTGCTCCCTGCTGCCACCAGCTGAGAACTGTGTCCCTGGCAAGAAAGGCCTGCAGCCACAGGGTTTCCAGAAGGGGAAAGAAAACAGATCTCTACCAAGCTCTTGGCCCAATGCCCAGTGCCCTGGCACCTCAGATGGGGAAACTGAGGCTAGACCTCCAGTGTCAGGAGGGCTTGGACCTTCTCTGCCTTGTGTGTCCTGGAACATAGCAATACCTTAGGGTATAGTTGTGTAATGGACGGATGAGGCTCAGAGAGAGCAAGGGACCTGGCTGAGACCACATAGCAAGAAAAGAGCTCAATTGGGAATCAATCCCAGGCCAGTTTGAATCCTAAACCCAAATCCATCCACTGAGGTGGGGGCATCACACACGCGCACAAGCGTGCTCCCACCCTTCTGTCCGAGTGCTGCCCACACACACACACACCCATGTGGGCGCCCGTGCACACCCCCTGTGAAGCGCCAGGCTGCTCACACCGCTCAAGCCCAGTTAATGGGCCCCTCCGCACCTCCGCAGGTATACAGACTTCCTTCTGTGCTGGTCTCACACCCTCCTCTGTCACCACCCCTCCTCCACACCTGCAGCAGGCATGATGGCACATGCCCGCTTCCGCCCCCACAGTCCTTCTGCCCTTTCTGCCTCCCTGGGCCCCAGCGGCCGCACCAGACTCTGGAGAAGGTTTGAGACCCACAGAGCATCAATGCCAGAGGCCTCTGGCTGGTCCCCACAGGGGGGACAGAGCCCCAGGAGTGGGCAGCATGCAGCCTGCTCTGGTGGGCTATTGCCCGGGTGACACCGGGGGCTTGGCTGCCAGTAGGGCCATTCCAAGATTTGGGGTCCTGTCCCCTCTGTGTCACATCCAGTCTCAGGGAGCAGCTTAAAGTGCAGGTGGGATCCAGGACACCAGGAACCCCAAGCCTGCTTCATGCAACCCAGGCCTGTGTGGGACCCAGCTGGGGTCTCAGCTCCCTGGGCAAAGGGGCAGGGCACTTGCTCTCCAGAGTAGGCCTAACCTGGAATGAATCCCTCCTGCTTCTCTGCTAGCTAGAGCACCATGAGGCCGAGGTGGTCGGGGTGGATCAGAGACTCCTGGGAGGCATAGATGGCAGGTGCCCAGCTCTGCTCGAGACCCTTCACATGGCTTTTCATTTGATCTCCCAGCAATCTGAGGAGATAGGCACTAATGTATCTTAGGTACCAACATTATTCCTATTTTCTAGGGGAATAAACTGAGCCCCAGAAAATTAAGGAACTGGCCCCAGGTCCCTGATCCCAGGCATATAGCAGGTGTCCCTGGCATTTATTGAGAGAATGAAGCTGAAGGGGACATGACCTTTACAAGGGCAGGAGCCCAGGATTTGAACCCAGGTCTGGTGTCAGAAGTTCTTGGGCTCCTGGTCCTCAGCTGAGCTTCCTCTGCAGCACTAGGGCCCGTGGATGAGGCAAGACTGGCGTCTGCCCCTCAAGGACAGCTGGTGTGATGTGGCCAGCTTTCCAGAGCTCTCTGCTGCTCCCTTTCCAATGAAGTCTGTGGGAAGCAGATCCTAACAGCCAGGAGCCAGCCTGGCCCTCCTTGCCTGGCCTGGGCGTCATCCTGCCACAGGGAAATGATTTCAGTCAATAACGTCGGACAAGGCCACTCTGTGACCAGGATGCATCAAGACAAAATATCGAGACCACGCTGCCACCATGTCTGAATACAGACAAAAAAATTAACACGCTCCAAACCACAAATATGACCATCTTTCTTTTTTTTCTTTCTTTCTTTTTTTTTTTTTTTTTTTTTGGAACTGGGGATTGAACTCAGGGGCACTCGACCACTGAGCCACATCCCCAGCCCTATTTTGTGTTTTATGTAGAGACAGGGTCCACTGAGTTGCTTAGCACCTCGCCATTGCTGAGGCTGGCTTTGAACTCGCGATTCTCCTGTCTCAGCCTCCCTAAGTGCTGGGATTACAGGCTTGAGCCACCGCGCCCAGCTCCAGATGTCTTTCATCTCGGTTACATGAGTGACACAGGCTTTAGCATCCATTCATTTCTCTTCCTTTCCAGATAGAAGTCACTAAGATCCCCAATCATGGAATTACTTCCGCTTTGTGACCACCCACCTGAGCGCACAGCCCAGCTTCCTCGGACCCTTCCAGAAGCATCCAGCACGAGCCTCAGTTTTTTTTCAGTTTTTCCTAGGACCCTGGGCTCAGATGCCCCATGGTTTCCCAGGTGCGGATGCTCCTCTGTTCCAACCACCAATAAACCCCACTGTGCTCAGGTAGGTGACTCTGGTGGCCCTTGGCTGGGACCCTGAATGAAGTCTCACAACTGAACAAGACTCAGTTTTTTCAGCCCATGTCATCTATGCATCTGGAGCCAGAGCAATGAGTCAGCCCCAAAGTATCAGCCTCCCGGGAGGCATGAGAGGGCCAGAGAGGAGCCTTAATCTCCATCTGTCCCCAGGAGGCCTATTTCCAGCTCCCTGGCTGGAGAAAGAAGACTCTGCTTACTGGTCTCACAGCACCTGCTAGTGCCTCCGCTGTCCACCCTGCCCCAGCCCTATGGCAGGACATCGGCACCTGCAGAAGATGGAGGAGGGAATAAATGTTTGGACCAGGAGCCCTGGGTCCAGTTCCTGCCTCTGCCACTCATTTGTCGTGCAACCTGCGCCTGGGTTTATCCAACAGGACAATGTGTGGGTGAGGCCGAGGGGAATGCAGGGTTGAAGGGACCTCCCCACCTGGGCCACTCGCTCCCTTGCTATAAACCCTTCAGCAAGCAAGGCAGAAACCTTCTGGCCTCCTCTCTCTACCCTGGCTCCCTGAGTGTTAACCCAGGCTTCAGCTTCTAGAACTGACACAGGGCTGACCCGAGGCTCAAGTGAGCGTCTGGGGGATTCCATATGTCCCCAGTTGCTAGACCCCTGGCTGGGCAGGGAGCAGTGTTCCTCGTGAGCATTCCTGAGAGCAGGTTCAGGACTCTGTGTCCTTCCAGCCCTGTCCCTCCTCGCTCCCTGGATCAGGGACCACATCCAAGCCAAACAGGATGGTCAGGACTGAGCCGGAGGTGGCCCAGGTAGGGCCCACAGAGCCTCAGGGCTCCTAGGGAGGAAGCGGTGGCAGTTGAGGAAGAAGTCTCTGTAGCTTCATTCAGCTCTAAATCCTGCTGTCTGGTGATGAGGGCTGTGGTATTCTCCTCTCTGCCCCAGGCGGGAGGAAAGGAAGGAAGCAGGAGCTGAGGACTGAGGTGTGAGCCAACAAGGGTGACCTTTCAAAAGAGGACTGGCCTCCAGCCCATCTTTAGGGAGAATCCAGAAAGCCTGTTGGGTCCTGGTCCCTCCCACCTCACCCTTCAGTCCCCTTCTCCCTGCACTCTCTTCCAATCATCCTTCCAGGCCCTTCTCCCTCTGCCCAGAACTCCCTCCCACCTGCTCCCCCTTTGCCTGGAGATTGCATCCCTCAAGCCTCATCTTGAATGTCACTTCCTCCAGCAAGCCTCCTCTGGTTGGATCTTGGATGTACCCATGGCTCTGTCTGCTCCTCCCTCCCAAACCTGACCACACTGGGTTGTGTTCACTGTCTGTGACCTTCCTCCAGGGTAAGCAGCAGCCTGTCTTGTTCACCACTGAATCCCCCACTGCCTGGGATGAGCCTGGCATACAGTGAGTGCCACCTAAATGTTTGATGATGAGTGATCACAGTGTGGAGATGTGAACTTTAGGGGCCAGAGCTGAAAGCAAGGGACCTTAAGTTGGGAAGGTTTTGGTGGCAAAGCTCTGAGCAATATTTTGAGATTAGGGCCCCTGAGATAAGTAGAGAGAGGGGTACTTTGGTCTAGGCACAGCCTGGGCAAAGGTAAGGAGATACCAATGGGAAATGATGGCTTTGTGGGGGCTTCCACTTCAAAATAGTGCTGGGATAGGAAATTTGGAGCAACATTCCTGCTGAAGACAACTCAACAATGTTTTGAAAAAAAATAAAGACCACTGCAAAGTTAACTAGGTAGAAGCCAGGCACAGCGGTGCGTGCCTGTGGTCCCAGCTATTTGAGAGGCTGAGGCAAGAGGATCACTTGAGTCCAGGAATTCAAGACCAGCCAGGGCAACACAGTGAGATCCTATCTCAAAACAAAAACAAAACAAGGTAGCAAAGAATTTTCTAGCAAAGAATTTTTTAGCCAGAATTCAGAAGGCAAGAATCCAGAGGGAAAAGTCCAGTGTACAAGACCACATTTTCCCCGGAGCATTTGCCAATAGGAAAGAAACAACTTTGAAACCAACCCGTGGTTTTGATGACCTCATGAGGGGTGAGAAATGGAAGGGTAAAAGGTAAACCCAAGGACCAGGGGTGTGCTCAGGGGTAGAGAGCTTGCTTAACATGCATGAGGCCCAAGTTTAATCCCCAACACCACCAAAAAGAAAAAAGAAAAAAGGAAGGAAGAGGAGGAATCCAGCACTCTACATCACCTTTAAATTAAGATGACCTTAAATCAAGGTGAACCAAAAGAAAACCAAATCCTGAGCCCAGTCACATGGGTGATTCAAGACACACAGTCCTTGAACATGATCTAAAGTGCCTTGGATTAGTAATGAGCCCAGGTGCTTGGTCAACACAAACAAAAAACTTGACTGAAGGGGTGGTGATAGCATCTGAGGCCTCAAATTATTCTCACAAATTATTTTCAGATGCAGTGAGCAGAGCACAAAGATAACCAGGCATACAAGGAGACAAAACCCCATGAGCAAGAGTCAGCACAAACAAAAGACAACAGAGACTGACCTTGATGAGTTCTGATATAGGAATTATCAGAAATTACAGTCTTCAAATCACAGGCTCACAGATCCTCCTGCTCAAGCTGATCCTAGAATTTATATGGACCCCTAAAGAGCCAAAAGAATTGGGAAAAGAACAAATTTGAAGGACCCATAGCTCCTGATTCTAAGACTTAATGCAGGGGCTGGGGTCGTGGCTCAGCCTAGCATGTGTGAGGCACTGGGCTCAATTCTCAGCACCACATATAAATAAAATAAAGGTCCATTGACAACTAAAAAATATTTTAAAAAAAGACTTAGTGCAAAGCTACAGTAATCAAGACTGTGTGGAACTAAACTTGAGACCAACAAATAGACAAAAGAACATAATTGAGGGTTCAGAAATAAACCCACACGTTAGTGCTCAATTGAATTTTGACAAGGGTACTAAGAAAATTCAATGTGGGGGGACTGTTTTCAACAAATTATGCTGGGACAACTGGACCTTTACATGCGAAATAATGAAATTGTCCCTCTACCTCACACCATATACCCCAGTACACCATTAACTCAAAATGAGGGTGGAAGGCTCAGGGAGGGGATTAATGTGATTATAATGTACAAAAGAGTCTTCTCCCTGGGGCTGGGGTTATGGCGCAGTGGTAGCGTGCTCGCCTAGCACGCGGGAGGCACTGGGTTCGATCCTCAGCACCACATAAAAATAAAATAAAGCTATTGTGTCCACCTACAACTAAAAAATAAATATTTTTTTTAAAAAAAGAGTCTTCTCCCTCTTTCCCTACCCCACTCCTAGACCCCTTTATTTTCTCTTTTTTCTTCACCACGTGAGGATACAGTAAAACGATAGCCATCTGACAAGGAGGGAAACCCTTATCAGAATCCAGTCATGCCGGCACCCTGATCTCAGACTTCCAGACTCCAGAAGTATTTCTATTGCTTACGCCAGCCAGTCTTATGGTATTTTTGTTCGAGCACCCCAAATGAGACAATATCATTAGTCATAAGGAAAATATAAATGAAAACCACAATTAGATTCTCCTTCATACCCACTAAGATGGCTACGCCAAGAAGAGACATAACGGGTGTTGTTAAGGACCTGGACAAATGAGAGCCCTTGTACAGAGAGTGGATCAGTGATTGATAGGGGTGAGGGGTGACAACGAGGTTGGAGAGGTTGGAATGTTCTAGAATTAGACTATGCTAGGCAGTGCTCTACCACTGAGCTACACCCCTAGCCCTATATTTAGAAAAAGGTAAATATTATGTATGTGAATTGTATCTCAATTTTAAAAAGACCCTCAGAAATAATGCGAATGAGTGCCAGCTAACTCGTGTTGAGCGCTAACCATGCAGCAGGTATCTTCTAAAAACCCTTCTTGTGGGGAGACACTCATCCCCCGACTCCTCCTAAAGGCAGGGGCTATTACTTTTCCAATTCACAGATGAAAACTGAGCCAGAGAGCGGTCACTTACCTGAGGTCAGTTAGGAGGCAGAATCGGGATTCAAACCCAGGCAGTTTCCCCAAGTTTTGCTCCTCTGACATCATCAATGGGTCATTGCGCAGACAGGAACCTGAGAATGGGGAGGGTGTGCCCAGGTCCCATGGGACCCAGCACCCAGCCAGGCCTGGAGCCAGGACCGGGGCCTCCCAGGCCACCCTTGCAGGAGGCCCTCAGCAGCAGGGCTTTTGGGGCTGGGGCCTGCTATTAGCAGCTGGGACCTGATTTTCTAGACATCAGAGGCCCATTCTTCCTCTGTGTGTCAGAGGGACCTTAGGAAAGTTTTCACAGAGAATAAGAACACCTGCCACACACCACAAGCAGGGCCCAGTGCCATGTGCTCTCTGTGCCTGGTCCTAGTGAACCTTCCAAAGACCCTATTTATCTTGCTCTTTTTATTTTTTGGTACTGGGGATTGAACTCACGGGCACTCGAACACCGAGCCACATCCCCAGCCCTATTTTGTGTTTTATGTAGAGACAGGGTCTCACTGAGTTGCTTAGTGCCTCGCCGTTGCTGAGGCTGGCTTTGAACTCGCGATTCTCCTGTGTCAGCTCCCCCTAAGTGCTGGGATTACAGGTGTGCACCACCATGCCTGGCTATCATGCTCTTTTACCTGTTGCAAATTTGGGGGTTCAGAAACATGATGAAGGGTCTTGGAGTGTAGCTCAATGGTAAAGTGCTTGCCTGGCATGTGTGAGACCTTGGGTTCAATTCCCAACACTGCAAAAGAAGAAAACAAAAAGACAAACAGAGATGTGATGAAACCTGCCCAAGGTCACACAGCTAGGAAGTAGTAAAGTGAACATTAACTCAGCCACATGGGTCTAGCATCTGAGATTAAGCCACCACACTTGAATGGATGGGCTGCCCCCCCTGGCAGGCCCCAGGCCCTGGCTATCACTTGACTGACCCCATAGACATTAGGAGAAGGACAGGGGAAGGAATTTGGGGAGCCTGAGACAGGACTGTGCTGCTGGGGGACAGTAATGGTGAACCATTGCTTGGCAGGGAGGCGTGAGGTGAGGAAGGAGAGGTGGGCAGTGGGCCCGGGACCGGCAGGGGCTTCCTGACCAGGAATCTGGGCAGCAAAGAGCCCTGGCAGGCTCTTCCAAGTTCCTCTGTCACCCCCACAGACAAGGCCCCCAGCTCCCTTGTGATGCTCCTGCTGTCCCTGCCGTGATGCCCTCCTTCACCAGGGGTTGCCAGAGCGGGGCAAGCGGGACCCTCCACAGCTGCCCTGGTCCCTGGCACTCGGTGCCGCACAACCCTGGGACTCAACCCCGTGTCCCCCATCCCTGCCAGGCAGCAAGGGGGAGCCTCCTCCCGGGTCCCCACATGCGTCCCCTCCTGCTCAGCTCTGGTTCGCAGGAGGGGCAGGGCTGGCAGAGCCAGGGACAGTCAGCAGTGACTCAGGGCAGCAGCTGCAGCCCCAGCATGGAGACTAAGACTTGAGGGTCCCCCTGGTGAGGGCCCCCACACCTGAGTCTGCCAAGAAGTGCCTGTGTCTCTGCTGGCTTGAGGCGGAAGGGCCCCTCCTTCTTTCTGGAAGCTGGGGCTCTACTGGCAGCAGCACCCAAGACCTGGGGTGGGGAGGCTTTCTTAGGAAGAGGGAGAAACAAGGACCTGGGTGCTGGGATATGCTTCCTGGTGACCAGGTCATGCACATATCCAGCTCACACTTATAAAGAGACAGGCATGTGTCAGTTAAGAGAGTGAGTGGGGGAGTCCTCTTGCCTGGGTTTCATAACCTAGACATTAACTAGCTGTGTCACTTTGGGCAAGTCACTTGACATCTCTGAACTTCAATTTCCCCACCTGTGAAATGGGCACAACAGGAAGGTATTAATTGCAAGGTGTTCTCAGCAGCATTTTCTGGCTATTCTGAGTGGCCTCTTGATCTTGTCTTCTGAGCAAGTGGCAGGCAAGTCCCCAGTCCTCATGGAGCTCACACAGCCAAACTGCAAATAAGAATCCAAATACAGAAACAAGATCCTCACAATGCAGTGGTAAGTGCTAGGAAGGAAATAGTTGAGGTTTGTGACTGAGTGCAGGAGGGGTTGGGGTGTCAGAGAAAACCGCTCTTAGGAGGTGACAGTTGAGCAGATGCCCCCCAAATGAGGAGAGAGCTGTGTGACAATCTGTGAAGACAGTACTCCAGGCAGGGGAACAGCGAGGGTAAAGTCCCTGAGGCAGGAACGAAGCTGTCTGCTGGGAACAGAAGAGAGGTGAGCTCACGGGGTAATTCTTTGTCAAAGGACACTGGCCTTTAGCCACTGGACACCAGTAGCACCACCCTACCCCAATTATGACAAGAAGGTCTCCAGACAGAGACAGACGTCCCCTGGAGGCAGGCCAAAATTGCCAGTGGTTGAAAACCACTGGGTGAAGGAGAAGATGGCCAGGGGGGCCTTGCAGGCCACTGTCAGGAGCTGGGTGATGGAGGACGTCAAAGTGGGCCCTTGGCCCAGCCCCACAGCAGCCTTCCCCACAGCCCTGTCACAAGCCCCTCCATGCTCCCCAGGGCCCCTGCCTCCCCTCCTCTCCATGCTCTGGGCCCCCTGGGACTCTCCACCAAGTAAGTCCTAGAGGGCCCCCCGGCATGTGTAACAGGCCCTCCAAAAATTTCCTCAGAGGGGGGTGGTCACTGAGCCACAGACCAGAAAACCCAGCCACAGAATACTGTCCCTCAGTCCCCCACTCAGGGAAGGGAGTGGGAGCCCAGACTGGACACCCCTCCCCTCAGAGCGCCCACCCGTCCCGCTCGCCCTCCCGTCTCTGGGTCCCTCCTGTCTCCCCACTGCCCACCGGGCATCCTCCATCTCCCTGGCTGGCTGGCTGCCATGTCCCTGTCCGTCCTCTCTGCCTGGGGCCTCCCTCCCTAGGCCTGGCCCGGCCCTCCAGCCCCCCCCAGTCGTCTCTCCCCAGCGGCTCCAGTGGTTTGGACCCGCTCAGGCGCCTCCTGCCCACATGACCTCACTTCCCACCACGCGCACACTCTGCACACACAGCCCTCGCCTGTGAGCTCACGTAAACACGGGGACACACACAGACACGTGGACCAGACCTGCCACACGAGGGTGCGCGTGGGGGCGGGGCTTCCCTCCACCCCAGGGCGCCCTGCCCCAGCTGGCCCCAGCTGCCCGGGTCCACCGTCCCCAGAGGGCTCACTCAGCCCAGTGTCCCCTGCCCGCACTCAGCCCGACCTCTGCACAGGAGCAGAGGACCTCTCTGCTGTCCTCCTGCCTCCCGGGGCGGAGGGGGCTGGCAGGGGCAGGAACCCTGCCCCCTCTCTCCAGGTGGGCCCGCCGTCTCCTCTGTCCCCCACCCACCTTCTGCAAAGGTGGCCAACCCTGCTGGGAGCTGGAGAGCCTCTCCCTGGAAGACCGTGGGCCTCAGTTTCCCCTGTGAACAGGAATCTTGCCCTCAGTCCAGGACAGGCAGCAGGAATCTGTACACAGCCCCCTGCCCTCCTCTGACCCCTCAGGCCCCTGAGTCTGGGCATGGGGACCTCTGCAGTTAGCCCCCCACTGGTGGTCTGTCTCCAGGAGAGCTTCCCAGCAGACTTGGGGGGTGGGCAGGAGGGGGAGCCGGACTCTGCCTTCTAATTTAGATTCCTGGCTTTATGGCAGGAAGCGCAGCGAGGCGGACGCTGTAATTACGGCAATTCCTGAGGCTGCGGGAGGAGCAGGCGAGGAGCCCAGCGGCCCCCGCCTCTCCCTACCCTCTGCCGAACCCCAACCTCAGAGATCCAGCAGGCTCCTCTGCCTTAGCTCCAGGCCCTGGAACTCCATTTTGCATCCCAAGAAACCAGAGATGGGCATCTGCACCCCCAGGGTCACACAGCACCCGGGGGCACCAGCCTGAGCCGCCTCTTGGCCTCCTTCTGCCAGCTGTGGCCCAGCGATGCAGGGATCCCTGACATGAGGCTCCTTTGTTCCATCCACCCTGGACCCCAGGCCCCATCTTCACTGAGTCCCCTCCTCCTGCATTCCTGAGGTGTCTGGGCAGAGTCTGGCCAGGGCTATGGCAGGAGGGGCAGCTCCCACCCAGGGGTCAAGACCAGGGCAGCAGCCCGGGCATGAGCACCCGCCTGTGGCTGAGGCCTGGGCATGCGTCCGTGGTGGCCAGGAGACCTGGAGGCTCAGCACCTCTGACTGTCCCTCCCATCCATGGGCCCCCAGGGGTGGAGCTTAAATTCCTGCGCTGCTCCTTGCTGGGTTCCCTGGGCCTCAGTGTTAGCATCTGTGCAAAGGGAGCCCCATCTGTGCAAAGGCCAGCTCTGGTCCTGGCCCTGGATGGGCTCCGGGGGTGGTGGGGAGGCCTCACCCCACGTTTCGCCCTGCCCTGCCAGGCACTGTGTCCTTGGGCACCGGGTCCCCTGGGCATGTGCCTTTGTCAGGAAGAAGGGCTTAGTGGAGGAGGGTCTCACGCTCTGGGATTTCACAAGCTGATATCAATCCAAAATATGCAAGCAGGCCTGGGTGGGCTGTGACAGTTCGCTTTGCCAAGTTGGGACCGTGTGCAGAACATTGTCAAGCACCAAGACACAAGAGTAGCAGAAGTGAGACTGTGCCTGCACATGTGGGGCTCAGTGGCCTGTCATTCACAGCTGGCTGGGGACACCTTTGTCCTAGACGGCTTTGGATTCTGCATGGGGCTTGGGGTTCCTCCCCTGAGGCTTGAGTCAGTTTGGGGGCATTTGTGTGTGTGTGTGTCCAGATGGGGAGGGGGCACTGCTGAGGGGTGACGGTGGCATCCCACCCAGTAAAGAGCCAGGCTGCCTCATGGCCACAGCCTGGGTTCCACTGAGAAAACCCTGGGGTCCAGGTCCGGGTAGCAGATACGAGGGAGGCAGGAGGGGTACCAGGCATTCCTCTGACTGAGGAGAAAGGGAACTTCGTTGTCGGAGGCTGAGCCGCCCCCGGCCTCCCTGCATGCCCGGCGCTCTGCCTGGGTGCAGGAGCCCACACTGTGGGTGCTCCAGGCCTGTGTTGAATCTGCTGCCTCCCCTGAGCTGGGTGTCCCCAGCCAGCTGTGCCTTCCTTCCAGCTGAGGGTCCAGACAGGTGCAGTAGAGGGTACAGAAGCCAGCAGGAGGGGCTCGGCCGAGGCCTGGAGCCCAAGGAGAGCAGGAGGTCAGGGTGACGGTGCCCTGACTGTGCAAATACCCCGACAAGCTGGGACACAAGAAGGCGGGCAGATGACAGTTTCAGGTGCTCCCACTGTCCATGTTGCCTCGGCCAGCCTGGTGACAGCCGTGGGAGGGGTCCCCTTTGCCTCATCCCCCAGAGGAGTAAACAAAGGCTGCGAAAGAGAGGCTCAGAGCAGCCCTGACCCAAAGCTCCAGCCTCCGCAAGTCCTGCCCCTTCCTCTCAGCCTTGGGGAGACTCAGGGACACCTGGGAGAAGAGCAGCCACCAAGCTGTCCCCCAACTTGGGGCCCCTTCTCGGAGTGCCCATCCACCAGGTCTGTACGCCCACCACCTTCCAAGCTTATGAAGATCAAAGGGCCTCGACACAGAACAGGGTAGCTCTCAGTAGGTGTCTAATAAGTGCTCATCGATATGCAGGGTGACCAGGCCCGACCCTCAGGGCCCCCACGGCTTGTCTTCTCTGCCTGGCTTCCACTGACGTTTTGTCTCTTCTCTGGTGACCCTGGGAGTCCCCCGGGTTGCCTCCTTATCCCATGCGGGATGCAGGACCCCCGGCACAGACTCTCCTGGCAGCCTCCTCCTCAGGCGCAGGCAGCCTGGCCTGGAGTTCATCTCTGTTGTCCCCTCCCGGCCCGAGGAGGGCTGGGGATGGCCCCTGGTGGTGGCGACAGGGCCTCACTCTGACCTGGAGGCCCCGCTGGGGGGACTGCCAGCTCTGGAATGCACAACCTCTGCCATCCCCTCCCTCAGACACGGTTAAGACACAAAGCCCCTTCCTTTGTCACAGCCTGGCTTAATAGGATTGGGCGGGCCTCTGGGAGGGAGCGGCCCCTGCCCAGCCACAATGGGGCCCTGTGACATCACGCTGCCCCCTGCCGTGATGTCAGGGCTGCCACAATGGACCTTCCCAGACGCCCAGTCTAGGGGCGGGACAGATGGCGGGGCTGGGGTCGTGGGGGCGGGGCCGGGACACCTGCAAGCTCGGTGGCTCAGGCCTGGGAGTGGCTCTGAAGGACTGAAGGACAGGAAGGGCGGCAGGGCCAGGCGGGCAGTGGCTGCAGCCCCACAGAGGAGGGCAGAGAAAGCCACTTCCACTTGTTGGGGTCAGGCAGACAGCTCTGGGTGTCATTCAAGTCCTGCTCCTCCCCACGGCTGGGATGGGGAGTGGGGACGCCACTGACTTGTCCCCACTGTTTGGCAGCAGAGGTCTCTGGAAAGGTCTCTGGGAGGACAACGGGTCTGGGAGGCCTGCAGGGTGGCCACCAGGGAGGTGGGGCGGGGAGGGCCCCGGGATGGAGAACTGAGGGGGGCAGGGGACCCGGATGGACTCAGGGGACAGCGGCTGTGGATGCGGAGGAAGCTTGTCATGGGGCTTCCACTACCTGAGCTCAGATGCCCCTGGCCCCAGCCCTGGAGGGAGGCCCCTCCGCCCCGCAGGAGACCAGATCCCCAAGCTGCCTGGTGCTGCCAGACCAGTGTGGAAACTGCCTCCGTCCATCCCAGGCTGCCCACTGGGGAATGTGATGAGGCTGCTGAAACGGGCCTGGGCGCAGCGGGAGAGGGGCCGTCCCCGGCAGGGTGGGGTCAGCAGCCTCCCAGAAGCTCTGCCTGGCTCCACTCCGGAGACTGGCTGCCGGGTTTGGAGGGAAGAGCCAGCCCCAGAGGGCTGGAGTGGGGCCTGCTGTGGGGGGAGAGGGCGCCAGGGCGGGGAACCTGCAAGTGGGTGGTTATCCCAACCAGGATGGGCCCGACCGTGACAGATGGACCTGCTGAGACCAGAGACGCCTGGGCACGAGCTGGGCCCCACAGCCAGGGAGACCCAACAGAAGATGCCCAGTGGAACCTGAGCGGGTGTGGTGGTGCACCCCTGGAATCCCAGCTGTGGGGAGGCTGAGGCAGGAGGATGGCAAGTTTGAAGCCAGTCTCAGTAGCTTAGTGAGATCCTGTTTTCCCCCAGCCCTATTTTGTGTTTTATGTAGAGACAGGGTCTTACTGAGTTGCTTAGCGCCTCACCATTGCTGAGGCTGGCTTTGAACTCGAGATCCTCCTGTCTCAGCCTCCCTAAGTGCTGGGATTACAGGCTTGCGCCACTGCGCCCGGCTCAAGATCCTGTTTTAAACTTTTAAAAAAATATAAAATGAGGTCTGGCAGCGCAGTGCTCCTGGGTTCAATCCTCAGTACCACTCACACCCGAAGAAAAACCAAAACTTCGTTTTTAGTCCCAGACTCTTCCCACTGGACCATAGAATCCCCAAGGCTTCCAAATGCCCCTCTGTGACAGGCAGTGAGATGAGCTGGTCCTTGTCCCATGTCCCACTCTGTCCTCTCCTAGCTGTGGCCTCTTGGTCTGACGACTGTAACCTCACTGAGCCTGTGTTCCCATTTATTCATTGGCATTAAAATGGGAATAAACCCATGCCTTGCAGAGCTGCAAACCTTCAATAAGACAACATGAAGCCAGGTGCGGTGCTGCACACCTGTAAGCCCAGAGGCTTGGGAGGCTGAGACTAGAGGACCACATGGTTGAGGCCAGCCTCAGCAACTTAGTGGGACCCTGTGTCTAAATAAAATATAAAAAAGGGCAGGGACATGGCTTCTGGTTAAGTGCCCTTGGGTTCAAACCTTGATATCAAAAAAAAAAATAAAATAAAAAAGGACATGAGTCTCAGGCTTGGCCCAGTGACTGGCACATAATAGGTGCTCAGAAATGTTTGATTGCTTCTCTGTTGCTGTTTCTGTGGGTCTAGTCAGCCAGCAGGAGCTAAGCCACCTGCACCTCCAATAATCTTCCCTGGGACATCACTAGGACCTCAGGTCAAGTTCAGTCCTTCTCCCTTTTCATTTATCTGTTTATTGATCAAATATTTATTGGGGGGTCAACTGTATTGGGGAGCAAGTGATTGGTCATCACGAGCGGCACGGGTGCAGTACAGAGGGCCCGAGCTGCAATGCAAATCCAAGCGATTTCCAGGTGCTCCACGGGCTCCTCCAGTCACCTCTGTTCCCATGGCACTTATTTATGGCTCACTGGGTGCATCCTAGATCCTGGGCCACAGCCAGGACTGGGGGCTGTGAGTCGGGAGGAAGGGCAGAGAACTGGCCGGTTCCTCTAGGATTTGCTAATTAATTGGGAAGTCGAAGGCCAGTTCCTGGAGAAACTGTTTTAACTTGCTACCCAGACTGGGAGACGCAAGCAGGGCGACTCCCCTCCCAGGGCCCTCTAATTGCTGCCTTTGCCTCTTTCAGAACTTTGCTGGGTGTATCAAAGACTGCACGGCCCTGCAGCTCAGAGCCCGGGAGGGCAGTGGGCTGCAGTCCCACTTCCCAGCTGGGAAGACCGAGGTGGCTGGTGGCAGGGCTGGTGGCATAGAGCCAGCATGGAGGAAGAGGGGGCCTGTCCTGATCACCTCCCTGGTGTGGAGGGGAGGCTCGGGCCAACCCACAGACCTGGAGTCAGGCAGGGCCAGCCTCCTCCAGACACTTCCCCTGTCCCCTCACCTGGCAGGCTCTCACTTGATCTTGGCCTGGGATGGAACTTCCTCGGGGGAGCCTGCTTGGACCCTCTAGACTGGGTTGGGTGCTTCCCCTCAGTTTCTATTACCCCAGCTCCTCTGCTGCCACCACAGTCCCCAAGAGACTCATGTGGACATAGGGGCTTCGTGCATTTCTGTGGCCCCAGTGCCCGGCCTGGCACAGAGCAGGACCACTGAGAGAAGGAACAGAGGAACAAACACCCGGTTGCCTGGAGTCTGTGACAGTGCCTCCGCGTCCCCAGAAATAGCGATTCCCAGACCTCTGCTAGAGAGGAGCCCCTGACAGGCAGGAGGGCAGTGTGCTGTCCTGGCAGCTGAGGGAGGCCAGGGGCAAGCTGTGTAGTCAGGCCTCGCCTGGGCTTGGCTCGGGCTCCCTCCTGCTGCCTTTGAGAGGTGGCCCTGGCAAGCTCTGCAAGCTCCCTGGCCTCAGTGTTCAAATCCATAAGATAGGCTAACAGTAGCAGCTGCCCTGGAGGGTCATGGAAAGGATCGAGGCAAAGTCCTTGGGCCCAGTGGCAGGCCCAACAGACCTGGGCAGGTGACTGCTGATGGCCCAGTCTTACACCCGGGCACGATGCTCCTCCCGCCTTGGTGGCTTAGTTTGCCTTTTCACTTTGATCACTTGATTACGGAGCTACTGGCCAAGTTTTGCCACTCTGAAGTCACTTTTTTATGTTTTGTTTTTTTTTTTTTTAATTTTAACCCTGCTATACCTCTTGCACTTTCTTTTTGTAGCACTGGGGACTGAACCCAGGGGTGCGCTACCACTGAGTGACATCCACAGCCCTTTTTATTTTTGAGACAGGGTCTCACTAAGTTGGCCAGACTGGCCTGGAACTTGCTCCCAAATCCCTGGGCTTACAGGCGTGTGCCACTGTGCCGGGCCTGTACTTTCCTGGCTTTGCCAGGGTGTCCCATCCCAACGGAAGGGTGCAGGGAAGGGAGCCCCATCTGCCAGAGGGAGGAGAACCTATACAGACAGCATGGACTTCCGTAAGGAAGATCTGTCCTCTTCATTTACTTCTTCATTCAATCATCTATTTCTTTTTTTCAGTACTGGGGATTGAACTCAGGGACACTCGACCACTGAGCCACATCCCCAGCCCTATTTTGTGTTTTACGTAGAGACAGGGTCTCACTGAGTTGCTTAGCGCCTCGCCGTTGCTGAGGCTGGCTTTGAAACTTGCGATCCTCCTCTCTTGGCCTCCCAGAGCGCTGGGATGACAGGCATGCGCCACCACTCCGGCTTATCTAACGTTGTTTTGTTGCTCCATTGATTCCAGGTTTGGTGCTGGGTACTCCCTCAGGTGGGCTGCTCTGATGACCCAGGCCACTTGTGTGCTGTAGCCCTTCCTCGCTCCTGGCACCATGAGAGCCCCCCACCTCCACCCTGGGCTCGGCCATTTCTGCCAGGAGCCCTGGTTCCTTCTGTTGGAGAGGGTGTGGAGGAGCCCAGGTCCAGGGCTGGGCGTGCTTGATATTACGGGATTTCACTGCATTCCGGCCCTCTAGGGGACATAGCTGGGTTTGCTTCGTTTTTAAAATTAAAAGTTTCCCCTTTGGCCAGTTGTGGGGTCTCTAGGAACTGCAGAGAGCTGCCCGCTGGCCTTTGGGCACAGAGACCGTCTGTGGCCCAGGGGCTTGTGCGGCTCCCAGGCGCTAAGGAGGGCCTCAGGTCCAGCAGGGCTGTGAGCGAACAGGAGCACAGGACTTGCCAGACCCAGCCCATCCTGCCTGCTCACCAGCAGGGCCGGGCGCAGGTGGCCTAGTGGCTTCAGGAATGTGGAGTCAAGCTGTAGGCTGACCCTCTGCAGGACCAACAGCTCTGTGGGTGGTGGTGGTGGTTGTGGCTCTCGTCCAGCCAGAGGTAGAATGGCCACCTGAGCCAGGCCAGGCAAGGGTCAGGCACCAGGAGGGTCTGCTCAGCACTGTGACAGCCCACCCGGTGGCCCAGTGCTAGCGGGAGGGGAGGAAGGCCAGCCACTCTGAGCTCCCTCGCCCTGTCCAGCCCCGGCCCCTCCTGACGCAGGCAAGTCTCACGGCTGCTCAGTGGGCTGACCTGCGGGGAGCCGGGCAGAGCAGGCCGGCCTTGACACCCCAGGGCAAGTGAAGCACCCCTGACTACCAGCATCTCTCCTGTGTCCCACAACTCCAGGCTGAGTCAGGACGCTGCTGCTACCAGGGACAATATCATGCCACGCGCTGCTTAGTACCTGCAATTGCTCCCTATCGCCCTCAGCGAAAATCCTACTCCTGAACCTGCCTTGCAAGACCTTGGCGGCCTCTGCAGCTTCCGGTCTCATGACTTAAGACACCAGGTTGCCGGGCGAGTGGCGCACACCTGTCATCCCAGCACTTAGGGAGGCTGAGACAGGAGGATCGCGAGTTCAAAGCCAGCCTCAGCAATGGCGAGGCGCTAAGCAACTCAGTGAGACCCTGTCTCTACATAAAACACAAAATAGGGCTGGGGATGTGGCTCAGTGGTCGAGTGCCCCTGAGTTCCATCCCCAGTACCAAAAAAAAAAAAAAGACGCCAGGTTGCTTGTGGGTCCCTTGCACAACCCGTGGCCTCACGCCGCCACCCCCACCCCCCATGCCTGCCCTGCCAGCCTCACCCCTCCCACCACCTCGCTGGCTGATCCCTCCAAGTCCCTTAGGCCTCAGCCCTGGGGCCACCTCCTCCAGGAGGCCTTCCTCCAGCTCATCTCTGAGCACCTGGCCATTCCCTGGTGGCCTGTGCTCAACACCTTCCAGAGCTCTGCTACCAACAGCCAGTGGCATGCGGCACAGCAGCCGCGACAGTGGGGAGAGGTCAGAGCTGGGATTCTGGATCCACTGAGGAATTGCTGTGTGACTTATGGTGAAGGATGGGACTGAGGTGCCCTCGTCACATGGCCAGGGCTGACCCCCATCTCCCAAGGTGGCTCTAGTGGGTGGGAGAAGGCGAGGGGGGACGTCAGTTTGGAAAGTCCCAAGGTCTTGGTGGGGGCTCCTCCCCAGGGGACGCTGGGAGCACGAACATGCCAGCTAAGTGCTTTGGCTGTGTCCTCTGCAGGGGACAAGGCCCTGGCCAGCATCCCTCGGTCTCCTCATCTATGAGAAAAGCACCTCACTGGGATTCCCAGCTCTGCTTGCAATTCTGGCCTCTGCCCCTAACTTGCTGTGTGGCCTTGGACAAGCCTGGTCACTGGGCTCAGCCTCAGTTTGCCTCTTCTGTAGAGTGGGGCCACCCACAGAACCCGTAACAGATCGCTGAAGCTCCAACAAGCCAAAACCTGTGAAAAACTGTAAGCCTCAGAGCTCGGTGGATGCCTGGACAATCTATTTCAACAATTCCATGGAGTCATGTGGGAGGGAGGCCGGCGGCTCCCACCATGCGCCTGCCCCTCAGCCTGGCAGCAGCCTGGAGATCAAAGGTGATTGGGGCCTGCTGGCATGGAGGCCGGGCTTGGCGGGGCCTGCTCCCTGGCCCCCTGCCCACCTCCTACCCACCGCTGTTCCCAGTGACATGACATGCCTGCCTTACGCAAGAAGCTCCGTTTAAACACTCGGGGTTAGTGGGGAGCCCTTGCCCTGACACCCCACACAGGAGGCCTCTCCATCCCCAGCACGCTCCCAAGACCGAAAGCCAAGATCAGTTTGAACCATCTGCAATTTTATTCCAGAGCAGAAATAAGTCATTTTCTAACAATAAATATAAAAAAAATAATAATAAATTAAGGTTCCAAAAAAATATCCAACAAAACAAAATCATTTAACACTGACAGTGTGGGAATGTCGTTTAGAGGGCGGGCGATGGGGTGGACGGGGCAACCGGCAGGCACCTCCTGCAGCACCAGGCCCCCCCAGCCTGGGCATGTCCCACCCAGGCCCGCTCTGCCCCCAGCTCTGCCAGGGCCCCTGCCACACACGCATTCTCTCCATGAAGTACAAAATATATATTTAAAAAACCTCAACACAACCAAGCGTCCTGAAAGGGCCCCAGGAGAGCAAGACATTGGCCTGTTAAGGCTGAGGACAGGGCCTGGGAGTCTACAGAAGGCACTGAGGGACGGAGCACCACTGTGGGTCTCACCCAGCCAAGTTCAAGATTCGCCCTCCTACAGTGAGGAGTAGGCTTGAGGTGGCCACCTGTTCATGTGGCCAGGACTGACCCCCATCTCCCAAAGGGGCTTCTGCTGGGTAGGAGAAAACAAAGTGGAGGTCAGTTTGGAATGTCCCTCGTGGATGCCCAAGGTCTTGGTGGGGCTTGCCCCAGGGGATGCTGGGAACTTGATGGTGCCTGCCAAGTGTTGGGCCGTGTCCCTTGCCTGGGACAAGGCTCCCGCCAGCCTCCCTAAGCGTCTCAAGGCAGTTCAGGGAAGGATGTCATCCACAACCCCCAGCAGAGGCCTCAGGGGGCATCAGGAAGAACAACTAGGAATAAATAAGGTCGCTGGAGGCCGGCCGCAGAGCCGGCAGGGAGGCCACTTGGCTCCTTCAAGTACTCTCGGCCGAGGGGGCATGAGCCTGGGACTCAGATGGGGATCCCCACTGCATTCACTTGGTCCTTGAGTCCCAGCAGGCTGTAAGCAATGCGCTTCTGGTGGCCAGGCAGCCGTACCCCGATCCTCTTGATGTCACTGTGGGCAGGGAGGGAGAGGCAGAGTCAGGGGCCAGAGCCACAGGGGAGGTCGACAGGGGGCAGGAGGAGACCTAGGGGACCTGTGGGGCAAGAGTCCCATCAGGGAGACCCAAGAGGAGATCCTGAGAGGATCTTTCTAAGAGGGCCCACCATCAATACAGTTAGGAAAATGACTGAAACGCCTACTCTGCCTGTTTTTGATCCAATCAAACCTTCACAATTAAGAGGTGGGTGCTCTTTTTACCACCTGTGGCCAATTCAGGAATTGAAGCTCAGAGAAGTGGAGTGACTTGCCCGAGGTCACACAGCTTGCTGGTGAAAGAGCTGGGGATTAACTAGCGGTGAACAAATGCCTCCTCTCCCCACCTGCTGGGGAGATGAGGCCCCCTCTCCAGGCAGCATGAAGCCATTGCCAGTGACGGGTTTCCAGGGACCCTCCATGGCTGTCGCATAAAGTCCCTCTGCTCAAGGTCTCTTCCTATCTGTCCACTGCCTCATGTCACCCGCTTGCTCCAAGTGCCCCTGCTGGCAACTAAGGAAGGGCTCAGGAGGGGCTTGCTGGGTGACCATCAGGCACTCAAACTCTGTGGGGCACCAGATCCAGGGACCAGGTCACCTAAGCCTGGTGTCTTCCCTTGTGGGTACCCCATTCCCTCACCTGTAAAATGGGGTGACAGTGCCCGATGGCAGGCGGGAGACCCCAGGGACTGGCAGAGGGCGCAGCTTCAGTGCCAGGTGGAAAGCCATTCCCAGGAGTGCCAGCCTCCCCTCCCACCCGCAAGAGGTGCAGGCTCCCTGCCTGTCCCCCGCCACGCCCTCCCGTCCCCTTGTAAAACCTCTTACGCTCCCAGCAGCCCGCAAGCAAGACGTTTATTGCTAACTTTGGGAGTTTTCTCCTCTACTGTCCTCACCCGCCAGCCCAAACCCACGAAAACACCCAGGTTTTTACAGCCGTCTCTTGGCTGTAAATGGAGTTAATTATATGGTGCAAGCTCCTATTTGCAATTCCAGAGACATGACTTTCCCACAGGCTCCGGGAACCCTCCGAGAAGTGCTGATCAGGGAAAGGCAGACCCAGGTGAGGGAGGTGGCTGCTCGTGCTGCAGCAAGAAAGCCAGAAGTTAGACTTTAAGAAGAACTTCCAAAACTACCACCTGAGTGACACTTTAAACCTATATAGTTGGGAGCACTTTCCCACCCCTAGAGCTGTCATAATGTGGATGCTGGAAAAACACTTGAGAACAACTAGGGAGGTGGCACCCCAGAAAAGGCAGGATCCCGGGCAACCCCAGACCCATTGAGCTCAAGTGCTAAAGTCTGCATGTGATTGGGTCCCAGAAGACACTGACAGTCTAAGAAGCACAAGGTCTGTGAGCTCCAGGACACCTGCAGAGGCTGGCACCCCACACAGTCCCTCCAGGGACCTGGCACATGTAGGTCCTCGGGGAGGACCTCTGAATGCAGAGTGGGCACTGCTTTTGTGAGGGCTGAGCTACTGCTCTGCACCTTGGGCCCCTCTCCCAGATCAGAGTGGTTCAGGCTCATCTCACAGGTCAGGGCTGAGGTGCCCTCTGTCTGGGAGGCAGAAGCCCTGGGTGGGTCTGGCCTGGCCTTCTTGCCTCTGTTTCTTTATTTGTAAAAGGGGAGGTCAGCGAGCCTCTCCTGAGAAGCAGACCCGCCTCTCCTCTCACACAGTCCCCGAACCTTCCCTTTCTTTCCTAACCAGGAACGGCGAGGCCTGTGACCAGCCATGCCTGTGACCGGCCATGCCTGTGACCTACTGCAGATCACCCGAGCCTGGCCCTGCCAGCCGGAGCTTCCTCTCTCAACACTGGGCAGCCCTGCCAGCAGCTTCCCGTACGGGAGCGAGGCTACCTCCCGAGCACTGGTAATGCCAGCCCAGGCCCTGGGAAACCCCAAGGCCGCTCACCCAAAGCACACCTACTGTGTGTGTCTCTGGGCGCTGGGAGGGGGTTCAAGGAATGGCCCCTGGTGCCCGCAGGTCAGCTCAGTCATTCATCCTGTGCTGTTCCTTTTGCAGAGCCTGTGTTGGTGGCATCAGGGACCTTGAGGCTCATGGGCCTGTGCCCTGTCTACATGCAGGGCACTGCTCACTGTCACCTTGACACTGGCAGGGCCTGCTGTTGGGCTGGGCAATTTTAGGGGGTACAATGTCCACCTGTCTCATTGCTCCTCCAAAAAACATGTAGAACCAATAGTCTAGAAAGTCAACCAGGAGCACGCAGCAGGCCCTGGGGAGGGGTGGGGGCATGAGCCCAACTCCTGAGCCCACCAGGCAAGGGCCCAATTCTCCTGCCCCCAGCTCTCATGAGATCTATGGCGTGTGTAGACCACACACTGCAGAGTTTTAAGAGTGTGTAGAGCCAGGTGAGGTGACACACGCCTACAATCTCAGCACTTAGGGAGGCTGAGACAGGAGAATGGCGAGTTCCAAGCCAGCCTCAGCAACGGCGAGGCGCTAAGCAACTCAGTGAGACCCTGTCTCCACATAAAACACAAAATAGGGCTGGGGATGTGGCTCAGTGGTCAAGTGCCCCTGAGTTCAATCCCTGGTACCAAAAAAAAAAAAAGTCTGTTGAGATCCCCATTTGCTTGGGGCATCTGCGCTGCTGCGAGATGTGCGGGCCCAGCTCTGAGCAGCACTGGCAGGCTGGCGAGAGGAGAGCTGCTGGATGACTTCCTGGCTTTATCCACATCCTTCAAAACCACACACACAAGCACACACGACCTCCATCCACCCCAGAGGGGGCTGTCCCGGCTCGTGGGAAAGGAATTGGCCAGGAGCACCCCAGGCTATTTTGGGACATTTCTAAGAACATGTGTTTCCTGTAAGTATTTCTTGCCCTCAGCTCTAGTCACCAGGACAGAAGCTGTGCTGTCCTCCAGGGAGACTCCTGGAGGGGCCAAGGGGCCTGGCCCAGGTTCCCAGGGAGGAGGAGAGAGCTCGGGAACCTGGGCATCTGACCATGGTCTACAGGCCAAAAGCCAGAGACGGATGGACAAGGAGACTCCAGCTAAGCCTCCACTGTGTGCTGGGCATGTCCACCCACCTCAAACCCATGCAGGCCTCACAACAGGCAATAGCCACCAAGGTCAAAGTGGACCTAATGTGATCAAGGTCACCTGTTAGGAAGAGGGAGAGGTGGGACTTGAACCCAGGTAGGACCACAGAGCCCAAGTGTGTGCCTGCCACTGGCTGGCAGCGAAAGAGACCCTGGGACCTGTGTCTCCTTCTGTGTCTCTGCACCTCCCTCTGGTTAGCTCGGGCCCTGCCCGATTCCCACTTGCAGGCCATTCCCCCGGGGCAGGCCATGGCCAGCAGGTTGGAAACCCCACTGAGCAGCTTTCAGAAGCCCCAGAGAACATTCACGCACAGGCTCAAATCCCAGAACTTCTGTGACCCAGAACTGTGGGGGGCCAGGTCGTCCTCTCCCATGTGGTTCCCAAAACCTCCCAGGCCCAGGGCCTGTTCTTGACAAGACCTTGGACATTGCACAAACAGGTCTGTTGGGACCCACCACTATTTTTAGAAGCACAAAAGGCTAAAAGGATAATGTCCTCTCCCTGCAGCGACCGGAAGAAGTAGCCCTGCCAAAGCTGTGCTGGGAAGTCACCGTGCTGGGGTGCAGATGGCAGGAGAGCCCGAAGGGGCAGCCAGACAGAGGGCAGACCCAGAACTGGTAAGGCTCTGCAGGGCTAAGAGCCACCCACATGGAGACAGTGCCTGGGAGCCGCTGGCGGAAACTCTTCTGTGTGGAGGAGACATGAGGAGGCCCTACTGCCCTGTCCTGGTGAGGACTGGTCCAAGGGCTCCGGCCCAGAGCTGGGCTGTAGTCAGCCTCTGTCGATGTAGCTATGCTATTGTGACATTAACTATTATTTTCCTTCTGGAGAAAGAGGCAGGAAGGGGAGGGCGCAGAGGGTGGACCCCAGGACCGCTGGCAGCCAGCCTCTTCTGCTCTGCCTGCCTAGCCTCACCCCTGCAAGGGAAAGACACAAGCAGCAAGAGAGGCAGGTGGGAGGTTGAGGAGTGGACAGGGCGTCGACGCAGCCTCCAGAGGAGACAGGCGGGTCCAGTGGGAGCTACTCACTCGCTATTCATCTGCACCACCTTCTCGATGGCAGTGTAGCCAGCTGCCATGAAGTGCTCCGTGTACTGCTGCATCTTGATGGACTCCAGCCACTCGGACACTGTGCGGAAGGGCACCCCCTCCGAGCCGCTGGTGCTGGGCAGCCGGATGGACACCCTGGAATAGAAACCGCCCGCCCGCAGGTGAGCGGCTGCAGCACCCAGCCCTTCCCAGGTTCCAGCCTTGCTGCCCCTGGATCTGGGCAGTTCACGCAGCTGCCTGAGTCTCGGTTTCCTCATCTGGGCATTAGGGAAGCCCAGCCAGCCAGGGTTCCATGAGACAGTGGCACATCAGAAGGAGTCAACGTCTATCTCTGCTGCTATTCCCCAGCCCTACCAACAAGACCACTCTCAGGAACCCCAAATCACAAAGTATAAGGAGCAGAGAGATTCAGGGTCCTGGAGTCACAACCCCAGCCCGGCCACGTGCCAGCCACAAAAGGTATTTAATCACTGTCTCGGTTTCCTCATCTAGAAAAAGGGGATGATTACAAGACCTATCTCTGGGGAGGTTCAAATGAGTTCAAACACATTCAGCACTGAGCAGCGTCCATACAAGTACCAGGCAAGCTGGTTTCTCCCATTAGGATTACCAGAGACGACCCCTGTCTTGTCCATTTACACAGGAAAGGCCCTGTGTAAATTCTGAGCCCCCTCACCTCCTGACTCCCCCTAGCTGTCCACTATACCCAAGTGGCTCAAGAGTCCTCAAGAATGAAGGTAGGGTCATCACAAAGGGCATGAGACTCACCGAGGGTCGAAGTCAGCCAGGGTCTTGAGGGAGTCGGGGGCACGGATGAGCTTGTCGAGGATGCTGACGATGTCAGCGAACTTGGGGCGCTGGGCGCGGTCCTGCTGCCAGCACCGTAGCATGAGCTGGTAGATGGCGGAGGGGCAGTCCATGGGCGTGGGGAGCCGGAAGCCGTCGTTGATGGCCTTCATCACCTGGGCGGCAAAGGTGGGTCAGGGTGGCCACGGCAGGAAGCCACAGGGATCTGGGGCACAGACCCCTTGAGGGGCCCCAGCATAGAGACAGGAAGGGCACGGGTCTCCTTTCTTAGGTCTAACCCAAGGGCCAGGCACAGGAGTTGGCTCCAGAGATCCATGAAGAAAGGTACCACAGATCCTGCTCTCCCAAAGGCCCCCATAGGGCAGCCACACGGTGCCCCCTGCAGCCCAGCCTCCCTCTGGACTTCCCGTGGCTGGGCAGCTCCTCCTCACCATGCCCTGGGTCAGAAACCAGGCATGTGGACACACGTGTACAAACACACGTGCACACACGCACCCTACTCATTTCCTCGACTCTGTACCCTCTGCACGGTAAGCAGGGAACAGGGTCTGGTGCTCAGCATGAGCCCTGGCACAGCCCCCATTCTCCTGTGCCTGGGCCCTTGGATTTGGGAACCAGAGGGCTGGAGTTTAGTCCTCCTGCAGAAGGGCACCCACCTCATGGTTGGACAGCTCCCAGTAGGGCCGCTCGCCGTAAGCCATCACCTCCCACATGACTATGCCGTAGCTCCACACATCGCTGGCCGAGGTGAACTTGCGGTAGGAGATGGCCTCGGGGGCCGTCCAGCGGATGGGGATCTTGCCGCCCTGCAGAGAACCCAGGCCCAATCACTGCTGTCCCTGTGGCCCAGGCCTCCGGGGAAAAGTGAAGGCTGCTTCACCCTCGAGTCCCCAGCCCCGGCAGCGACAGCCCCTCTCCCCAGCTCACACTGGTGGTGTAGGTGGCCTCAGGGTCGTCCTCCAGCACGCGGGACAGGCCGAAGTCAGACACCTTGCAGACCAGGTTGCTGTTGACCAGGATGTTGCGGGCGGCCAGGTCGCGGTGCACGTAGTTCATGTTGGCCAGGTACTTCATGCCCGACGCGATGCCCCGCAGCATGCCCACCAGCTGCAGCACGCTGAACTCACCGTCCTTCTCCTGCCCAAGCACAGGCCCTCAGCTGCCATGGGGCCCCGAGCCCACCAGGGCACCCGAGCACGCCAGCCCCGCACCCTTGCCCACCACTGCCCACGTCCTTACCCGGAGGAACTTGTCGAGGGCCCCGTTTTCCATGTACTCCGTGATGATCATCATGGGTTTGTCTGCAGGGCGTGGGCACAGGTGTGAGAGGCAGGCAGGCCAGGTGTGTGGGCGAGGTGGGCACAGCTAGGGTCAGGTGGCCCTGGGACTGCCCCTCTGCCCCCACCCGGTGTCAGACCCCTAGGGTCCCCCACGTCTCACATTTGGAGACGACACCCTCCAGACGGATGATGTTGTGGTGGCTGAACTGGCCCATGATGCTGGCCTCACTCAGGAAGTCCACACGCTGTTTCTCTGTGTAGCCTGCCTTCAGGGTCTTGATGGCCACGGGCACCTCCTTCTTCCCTGAGGCTGCCTTCAGGGTCCCCTTGTATACCTCCCCAAACTCTCCTACAGGCAGGCAAGGTGGGGGAGCACCCTGGTCAGCCTGACTACTCGGCAGCCCCACCTGAATCACCCATCACCTGCCTCCCCAGGGCTCGGAGACAGGGGTGCCAGCTCACCTGCTCCGATCACCTTCTGCCGGGTGACACAGGATGGGTGGATCTCGGTGGTGAACTTGAGCACAGCCTGATTGGGGTCTTCATATGTGTGAGGATCCACGTATGTCTTCAGGGGCTTCAGTTGTTCTGGAAGAGGAAGGCAGAGGTGAGGTCACAAAATGCTTAGGGAGGGGCCCCTGGGAGACAAAGCCCCTAAAAGAGCAGGAAGAAGTCACATGACCAGGGATCTGGGAGCCACAGTCCAGACTGTGGGGCACAGGCCTTCTGGCAGAACCCTTGGAGCTGCCTGATGACACCCCTGTGCCCACCCAGCGCCCTGGGACGCCTTGGCTGCCCTCACCTCTGCACAGAGCTGAGGGGTGTCCTGGGGCTGCATCTCACCTGACTTGGAGAAGTAGACATCCTCTGAGGACTGGCGAGCACGCAGACTCCTCCTCCTGAAAGAACCCACAGGGACCAGACACACAAGGTCAGCAAGGCCTGTCCGGCCGGGGCAGCCTCATGCGGGGCACAGGGCACACCCAACACTCTGCTGAGTCTCCACCACGGGGCAGAGGGTGTGGGGAGGCAGAGGAAATGAGCCAGCCGGGACTCACGCTTTGGGATCTATGCCCCATAATGGCCCCATAAGTGGCCATGACGAGGGCTTCTCTCATTAGGGCTGCCAGGCCTCCTGCAGTGTGCTACCCCGTTAACAGGAGCAGAGAGAACGCCCCCTCGGTGCCAGGCGCCTGCTTGGTGTGTCTGGCTGAGCACACCTTCCCATCACCCGGGAGCCAGGGCCTGTGCTGCACTGGACCGTGTCACCCTCGGCCCCACTTCTCAGAGGAAACAGGTTCCTGCCCGAGTCCTCCCTCAGCCCTCGGGGACCTGGGAGTGGGCTCTGACCCACCTGCGGTGGATGAAGAAGCCAATTCCTGCCAGCACCAGAAGCAAGATGAGGCCAACAGCCACACCGCCAATCACTGCCATGTTGCCAGAACCTTCTGTGGCTGCTAGAAAGACCAGCTGATGAATGACAGGGAGCCCCCCACCCAAATCATGCAAGACCCATTTGGGGCACCTAGGACACCCGGGCTGGGCTGGGGGTTTACTCCTCAGGCCTGTGAGGACATGTCCCCTCGTCGTGGGCCTCATGACAGGGACTCCCTACATGGGGACTCAGTTCCAGCTCTGTCTGTGGTGCATGATTTGACCTTTGGTCAGCCAATGCCAGAGCCTACCATCGTCCTCCTCACGACACTCCTGAACGCACCTCCCTGGTGCTCCATGCCCCACCCGCAACTCTGCCCTCTCCCCACAAGGGGACAGCCTTCGCAGGGCTGTCCCAGGCCCCAGCTGACCAGGAAACATGAGTTTCTCGACTCTTAGACCTCCACCCCCTCACCACGTCCCGATGGCTCGGTTTCAGAGCCTTGGCCTGGCATGTACCCAGGGCCCCGGACTCACACAGCGTCTGGAACTCATGCACCTTGCTGCCAGCCCCCTGGCCCTCCTGCGTCAGTGCCTGCACCTGGACCAGGTAGGTGGTGTCAGGAGCCAGGTCATCCAGGGTCACAGAGAAGCCCTCAGTGCGGCGCACGTTGTAGCTGTTGGAGTCTCCCTGTGGGCAGCAGGCCAGGGCCTCAGCTCAGCACCCCCAAGACACCCAGCCAGCAGGTGGTTCCACCTGTCAGCACTCTTCTCACAGAGGAGGAAACTGAGGCTCAGGGGAGTGAACCGAGTCACTCAAGGTCATATAGCAAGGCAGAAGCCAGGACTCAGTCTGATCCCAGAGGCCACTGTCCTCAGCCCAGCCAGGGCCGGCGTGGACCCCTAGTGAGTTACCTTCCTGCGGTAGGTGACCTCGTACTTCCACACCCGGCTCTGCTGTGGCGGAGGAATGCTCCAGGTGACACTCAGTGATGTGGTGCTGCGGCCCTCCAGCCTTACCTTGGGGGGCTCTGGGCAGGACAGAGGTGGGGAAAGGTGTGAGGAGCCAGCGGGGGTCAGGGAACAAAGGACCAGCAGACTCAGGACCAGCTGCCCCCACAGCCCAGGCTCTCAGACCTCACCCTGGATCCTTAATTACTAGCTCCAGAGCACAGCCCGGGGCCCAGGGCCCACCCCAGGGCCGGCACAGAGGTGCCTCTGAGTATTTTGAAGTATATAAATAATATAAGTAAAAGTAAACTAACTGCTGAGTTCTTTCTGTGGACCAAGCACTGCCGAGAGCCTTAAAGATAACAGTTTGTAGCCGGGCGCAGTGGCACAAGCCTGTAATCCCAGCACTTAGGGAGGCTGAGACAGGAGGATCCGAGTTCAAAGCCAGCCTCAGCAATGGCGAGGCGCTAAGCGACTCAGTGAGACCCTGTCTCTACATAAAATGCAAAATAGGGCTGGGGATGTGGCTCAGTGGTCAAGTGCCCCTGAGTTCAGTCCCCAGTATGGGGAAAAAAAAAAGATACAGTTTGTTCACTGCCTATCTCTGAATGCAGCTGAGCCCTGGGTGGCTGTCCTCTGTAAGTCCCACCCAAGCAGGCACCCCCGCCCCAGGACACAGCCGCCACCCCAGGCCCTCACCTGTCTGGTTGATGCTGACGCTGGCGGTGCGGAAGCTGCGGCTGGTCACCAGGCCCGAGACCCCGTTGCGGGCCTCGACGGCAAAGGTGTAGTTCATGTGGGGCTCCAGGTCACTGACTGTCACGCTAGTCCGAGTCAGCCCATGGGGGGGCTCTGAGTAGCGCACGCTGGCCTCGCAAGGCCCACACTCGCCGGACTCTGGCCAGCACTGTTCACAGGTGACACTGTAGACGATGTCTTCGCGGCCCCCACTGTCCTGGGGGGGCGTCCACCGCAGCTCCACGTTGGCACCCATGCCCACGGCTGTGAGGTAGTGTGGGGCGGAGGGCGGGCCTGCGGAGGGGGCAGCTGGTGTCAGCTCTGCGTCGCCCCAGCTCGCCCACCCTCCCAGCCTGGTGCAGGACTCACGTGTGCAGGGCATGGACAGCGGGTCCTCGGGCGCCCGGAAGTAGCCCTCCTCACACTCACAGGAGCCGGCACCCTCGAGGGATGGCAGCGTGTGTGCTGGGCACGGCAAGCAGGGGCTCTCGGAGGCCTCAGACTTGAAGGATCCCGGTGAACAGGCTGACGGGCATAAGGACAGAGGGCACAAGGATGTTAGCGCTGTGTGTCCCTCCCCACGGTCCCCCCTCTGCCCCAGTAGCACGCCAGGCGAGTCACTGAGCCTCCGTGGACCTGTTTTGTACAAATGGGATGAGAAAAAGCAAGCCAGCACCCGGCACACAGGACAGTGGCAGGAGCCTTGCCCATGTGCCCAAACCCTGGCGTGGTCCTCACCGACTGAGGAGGCACCCTGCTCCGCGCTGGCATCCAAGATCCACGGCTCACCTTTCGGCGCCCTAAGCACCCTGTCGCATGCTGGCTCAGCACCTCGCCGGGCACACTGCCCACCCGCCTCGTCACCCCTGATCTGCACGACCAGACATCACTACCCGCCCGCCGCTGGGCAGCTCCGAGGTGACCAGGTATGCAACTGCATCCGCTTCTCCATCATGTTTGTTGACTGACTGTGACTATCACCCGCCTGACCAGCCGGCCTCCATGGCTCAGGATGCCACCCCTTAGGGGCTCCCCCGACCCAGGCCCAGCCGCCTGACTGTTCCGGGGCGGCCCACCAGGAAGCAGGGAAGGCCAGGCCCCTTACATTTCCCTACACCTGTTTCCAGGGCCGAGTCATTTCCACCGCTCACAGGGCAGCAGGAAGTAGTTCTTCCTCCCCCAGCAGCGGCTCCATCCTGGCCCAGCTGGCCAGGGGCTCCCGCACCTGACCAAGGGCTTCTTACTTCCACTGCCCTGTCCTGCCCCTGCCCCAAGCCCCTTCCGGACCCCACAGGCAGGAAGCGGCCACTGTGGGGAAGCACCCCACTGTCAGGAGCTTGGGTAAATGCAGAAGTGGCCAGAGTGGGGTCACCCCAGAGACCTCCCCTTGCACCCCCACAATCACCACTAGCTTATCCTGAGACACCTCCAACCTAAGTGCCACACCTGTCCAGCACTCACAGATCATCCCCGTGGCCTGGCCCCAGGCTGAGCAGGGACCCTGAGATGAAAACAAAGCCCCTCCCCCAGCTCAGGGATGTCCATATAAAGCAGTGAGC
>PVHX01002084.1:36845-60079 GCA_004024805.1 Geosciurus inauris
GCTCAAGCCTGTAATCCCAGCACTTAGGGAGGCTGAGACAGGAGAATCGCAAGTTCAAAGCCAGCCTCAGCAATGGCTTAGGCGCTAAGCAACTCAGTGAGACCCTGTCTCTACACAAAACACAAAATAGGGCTGGGGATGTGGATCAGTGGTCAAGTGCCCCTGGGTTCAATCTCCAGTACCAAAAAAAAATAAAAAAATAAAAAAAAATAAAGCAGTGAGCTGATGGGACAGAGAAGGGAAATGACCTAAGCCAGGGATCTGAGGAGTCACAGAGGGGACGCTCCAGCTGGGGTTTAGAGGCTGCATAGGAGCTCAGCAGCACAGAGATACTGTGGGAGGGAGTTGGGATGGGAAAGAACGTGACCAATAGAGAAGAAGGCATGAGCAGCTCTGCAGACACAAATAGAGTGAGCAGCAGACTAGGAAGCAGTCAAGAGTGACCCTGAATGCCAAGCCAAGAAGTGGACTTTACCCCTGGGGCACTGGGAACCACTGAAGGTCCCATGTCAGAAGTAACTGACGGTCAGATCTGCACTGTCAGGAGAAATTCTTGGACAAAGGCTGCCTAAGATCTGGGGCAGCCTGGCCTGTGAACACCTGAAGACAACCCCTCCAGGAAGCCAGCGTCAGGTGACCTGGCCTGCTTGGAATGAAGCGCACTTGGCTATCAGGTGTGACACCCTGGGTTCAATCCCTGGTACCACAGAAAAGAAATAGGGTGACTTGGTCTACAAGCACCTCTAATCGGTGCCAGGCCAGCTGGCCCTCCGGCTGCAGAGTGGAGCCACACCCCCCGTGCAGTGCCCTGAGCGAGCAGTGGCAGGGAGGCGGGCAGAGGCAGAGGACAGCAGCTCCACAGGTCAGACTGTGACCTCCAAGTCCACACAGAGCCGAGCTGCACCCTGCCCTCGGCAGCCCCTCAAGGCAGCCCAGCCCCTGAGACCTTGGCCCCAGGGGCCACACCGAACAGCCTCTCCTATCCCCCCTGCCTATACAGCCTGGGCTGAGAGCTTGCACCTAAGGGGGCTGGGGACAGGCAGCAAGGCCAAGGAGGCCCAGGACCAACATCTGATCTGTGCAGAGTTGGGAACCCCAAGGACAGTGAGCATGCATGAAGCACCCACGGTGTGCAGGGTCTGGGCCAAGTACCTAGCACCATTTCAGTCCTCACAATATACCTGTTACCACGGCCACCAACACGCACCCCATTCTTCAAGGAGAAAAGTGCCACTCAAGCCGGGCGCAGTGGCGCACGCCTGTAATCCCAGCACTTTGGGGGGCTGAGACAGGAGAATCACGAGTTCAAAGCCAGCCTCAGCAACGGCGAGGCGCTAAGCAACTCAGTGAGACCCTGTCTCTACATAAAACACAAAACAGGGCTGGGGATGTGGCTCAGTGGTCGAGTGCCCCGAGTTCAATCCCCAGTACCAAAAAAAAAAGTGCCACTCAGAGGAGGAACAACTGTCCGAGGTCTCCAGGCTACCAAGTCACAAAAGCAGAATGCCAACCCAAGATTCCTGGTTTTGACCTCCCTGCCTCCCTGCCTCCCTGCCCAGGGACGCCTCAATTTGGAGTTAAGAGAAACCAATGCTTTGCAATAAGTCCAAAGAGACAGGAGTCGAGCCCTGACCTACTCGACAGCCCAAAAATTCCAGGACTCATTTCAGATCCCCTCCAACTGGGCACATCTGTGTGTGTGGAAGAGCATAGACTCCGCGCCGGGGGGGCTGGTGGGATTAGCTAAAGTGGCCTCCCATGGGCCCCAAATGTCTTTCAAAGTCTCCTGTTGGATTTAAGAAATCCGTGTGTATTTTCCATTCTACCCATCACATATAAATAGCTCTCTCCTCCCCCAAATCTTCAAGTTTAAAAAATGAGACTCCCGGAAGCCAGGCCTTGTTTATCCTGGGGTTTCAACTCCCCCAAATGCCCTGACTTGTCCGCCGAGGAGCCTGCATCCTGGGTAAGTGCTGGGCTGTGGTCCACGTTCAGTGGAGTATGGGCCTGGGGCAGCGTGTCCAGCCCCTAGAACCAATGTCACCCCTTCCCAACCCTGGATCACCCACAAGTGAGGGCACCGCAAGCCCCATGGCTCAGGGTCAGTTCCACCAAGGGCCCCAGACACCTGCAACTCCCTGCCTGCCCCCACTGGCCACCCTGTGCTCCCAAGCCCCTCACCCGAGGCCAAGAGGAAGAAGTGGGGGAAGAGAGGGGTTCCATTCCCTGGCCCCAGAGCCTGGGGGTGGCCTGCCTGCTGCCGGCAGGAAAGAGGGAATTTGGAGAGATTTCCGCTGCGGATGTGCCAGATAATACAGTGGAGAAGCAGCGTCAACAGGGCCTGTGCTTGCCTGACGAGAATGTGCGGCCCCTCCTCCTACCCTGAAAGACCAGGATCTCCCCAGGCTTGCCAGGAGTTTGCAAGTGCTCAGGGGGTCTCAGAATTCATGAGTAGAACACCGGCAAGCCTCCAACCTGGCGTTCTGGGCAGGCGAGTGGGGAGAGAACCACACACCAACACACCTACACACACGCACTGTCCCCTGGCCAACCAACAAACTCCTATGCACCCTTCAATACCCAGCTTAAGCTTACCTACACAACCCTCCCAGACTGCCCCACTCCTGGCCCCTGTGGGCCCCAGGAGGGCACCTGTTTCTCAACTTCATGTTTACCAAACAGAAAGGAGCGCGTCCTACGAGTCTGGCGCAGTGCAGGGTGCTGTGATACAAGATGACACAGATAAGCATCTTTCATTTGCAGGGGAATTCACGGCCTGGCTTTCACATGTCATTTGAAATCATTTCTGCACATACTAGGATCCTCTTTGAGACTGGCACCCCCTCTCCCCCAGAGCAGGGAGTGTGATTTAGGGTCTGGCATGGACACGATTTCAGCCAGGGTCTCTTGGATGGTGGGATAGAGACATGAATGACTGCGTCAAGGGCAAAACCTACTGCTGCAGCTGAGCATGTGTGCTGGGGCCACCGAGGGGAGCAGCGTCTCAACACCCAGGAGACTCCGGGGGGTATACACCTGGACGCCCACCTGACTGGCATGAGAGCCTGGCTTTGGCACATCCTGGCCATTGTGTGGAGCATCTCTGGCCCCAGCTGCCTGGCAGGCCCTGGCCACTCCAAGCAGGGGAACTGGGGCACGGCAGCTGCACCTAGGGCTGTACCCCGGTTTTTCCAGTTCCTGATGCCCGCCCCTCAGGTGGCAACGTGGGGTGACTCAGGGACAGCCACCCTCTCCATGACGCAAGTCCAGCCCCCCCTCCCGCAGGGCCCCTCCCCCAAGGCCTGGCCACCTCCCAGGCCTCAGGTGGCAAGGTCCTGGGGTTAAAAGGTCATGATGGCAATTTGCCTAGGCCCAGCGAGTGACCACAAGGCACCACCTCAGCCCAAGGATGTGGAGCCTGGACTTTGTCTCTCTGCCCTGACGGCAGCGAGCTAGTGACCTGTGAGTTACTGACCCAGCAAATGAGGGGATTGGTCACTTCAGGTCCTGGTGACTTCCTGCTCCAGCAGGCCCTGCTGTCCCTGCAGACGGGGGTCCGTTCCCAGGGCCCGCTGCTGCCAGCACCCTGCCCCTTTCACACACTTCCCGGGGAACCTGTCTGCGGCACATTCCTCCACCCTCGCTCCAGCCTCATCTCCGGCTTGCCCCCTGCCTCCTTCCGCTCTGGGACCCACTCACCTCCGGTGAGGGCGGGAGGGGCCGGCCCGCCTGGCAGAGCTGCCAGTGCCCAGGTTCCCCACAGTGGGAGCTGAGGGAGGGTTGGCAGGGCACAGAGGTCAGAGCCACCGTGGGTGGGGGTGGGGCTGCCCCCAGGATCCCTGCCTCTGCAGGACATGGACATAAGGCCTGAAGCACTCCCCAGGGAAGGGACAAGCCTGAGAGCCCCCAGCCCAGGGATCGGCCAAGTCCCGATGAAGCAAGGGGGTGGGAACAGCCCGGTCAGGCCCACAGCCACCCTGCCTGAGGGCTGCCTGCACCACAGCCGTCACCTTCACTGTGGACTCTGGGCTAGGCCTGGGCCACTCGGGATGCCAGTGCTGGAGCCCCCTCCTCACCACACAGTGAGTCACAGCCCACAGCTCGGGCTGAGCCACAACAGGAAGCCACCAGGGCTGGCTCTGATCTCCAGGGGACAAATCCCTTCAGACCCCCTGGCCCATCTACTCATTTTATAAATGAGGAGAATGAGGCCCAGATGGGACTTGCCAAGGTCACACTGCTTGTGGGTGGATGGACACATACCAGGGAAGACTGGGGACCACGTGTTGCCCTCCTCAGGGCAGATCCCTGTTGTTTGGGTCACTGTTTCCTCTCTGGGCCTCAGTTTCCTCGTCTGTATAATGGGCCTAAAGTCCTCACCCTCTCAGGATTGTTTTGAGGAATGAAGGAAATCTTGCTTGTGAAATGTTAAGCGTGGTGTGGGGAATGGGGTGTCCCTATGAGCCGAGAGACAGTGAAACTGGAGTCGGAGGAGACGTCCCCCAAGGGCTGGCCTCCCAGCTGCTGGACTGAGCCTTTGGCCACGGCCGCTGGCCACCTGCTCACCTGGCCAGTGATCTCCCTGGGCTGAGGCGCCAGCCGGGGCCCCACCAGTGATGCCAGCACAGGAAGCAGAGACAAGGCAGCCCCAGGGGATGGCAGCCAGCCAAGTGACTGCACTGTCCCCTGGGTAGAGCCAGAGGGCGGGGGGCTGGAGGGAAGTGGCTCATTCCTGACATAGCTCCCAGAGCTGGCCGGGCAGTGTGCCCACCTGACTGCAAGAGGCACCTGGGAGGTGCCTCCTGCCCGCCACTGCCCGCTTAACACTTTCCAGGATCCTCTGGGCTTCCTGGGGAGAGACCAAGTCACCTGGACAAGGTTCTGAGTGGCCTAGGCACACTATGCCCCCCTCCGAGCTTGTTTATCATGACTAGAAGCCCCGGGTGGGGAGAATCTGGGCTGCGGGCCCAAACAGGGTCAAGCAGCGGGGAAGACCCTGCCTCCTCCACTTCCCCCTTCCAAGCCCCCAGTACCGTGCACCAGGACTGCCGCAGGGCCAGGAGCTGAATCAGGGATTCCAGAGGAACTGCCCATTTCCCACCCCACTTCCTGACCACCCTGTGGCCTGGCTGCCAAGACTCCAATCCTGACACAGCCACCTCCTAGCTATGTGACTCCAGGCAGGCCTCTTGGCCTCTCTGAGCCTCAAGCTCCTCATCCAATTGCTAGAACGAAGAACACCACCTCTGGACAGAGAGGAGGTCCAGATAAAGGGCTCAGAAAGCACTTGCCTCTGGTAGTCACTGTCACTGTTTCGGGTGCCACAGTCAGGCGGCTGCTGCAAGTGTGGAGCCAGGCTGGGGGTTCCCCGCCAGAAGGGACTGGATTTGGGCGAGGATCCCAAGGAAGAAGGACCAGGGCAATAGATGGCCTGCATTTGCGGAGGGTCCCTCCAGCTAAGTGAAATGTCCCTCTAAGGAACTGGCCCTCCCAAACAGGGGTCTCTGCTCAGCTCTTCACACACAAAGCCTGCCAGGACCCTGACCCCCACCTCCAGAGAAGGGGAGGCGCCTGGAGAGACCCCCCCACCCTTCCACTTATCTCTGCGGCGGGGCCTGAATCACAGGCCTGTGGAAAGTTTTCAGCTGCCCCTCACCCCGCCCCCGCATTCCTGTGCGAGGATGTCATGTGGGAGGAGCCTTCACCCCACGGGTGCCCCCTGCCCCCCACCCCACGGTCATTGTCTGGAGCTGGGAGTGAGCATTTGAGGTCACCTAAACAGGGGCCGCCTGGGGAAGGGGGCCCGCAGCAGAGGGGAGCCGGGAGGACAAGGGGGTGATAATAAGGGCCAGAGCAGCACTCCACACGCTGATGGCCAGAAAGACTCCTGGGGACTTCTCACCCAGGGCTTTACAAGCTGGGTTAAGCACGATTCTGAGGATGGGCCTTGGGGAGCACGTGGACCCTATCAGAAAGGCTCTGAGATCCTCCAATGCTTCAGCCACTATCATGGGTGGCAGGCTCCATGGCTAGAAATCCAGCATCACATCTATGGGTGATGCTGAATGTTTTCATTTTACTCACGAGAAACCCAAGGCAGGACTGAGAGGAGGTTTACCTGAGGTACCAGCAGGAATGTGCGGGGACTTGCCGGGTGCGGTGGCGCACGCCTGTAATCCCAGCACTTAGGGAGGCTGAGGCAGGAGAATCGTGAGTTCAAAGCCAGCCTCAGCAACAGCAAGGCGCTAAGCAACTCAGTGAGACCCTGTCTCTACATAAAACACAAAACAGGGCTGGGGATGTGGCTCAGTGGTCGAGTGCCCCTGAGTTCAATCTCCAGTACCAAAAAAAAAAAAGGGTTGTTGGGGCTGTGGCTCAGTGGCAGAGCGCTTGCCTGGCATGTGTGAGGCACTGGGTTCAATCTTCAGCACCACATAAAATTAAACAAATAAAATAAAGGCATCTGTCCATACACAAACACCAAAAAAAATTTAAAAAAAGAATGTGCAGGAACTAAGCCCATTTCTCAACACCCAGCTGCTTATCTCAGTAAGAGGCTCCCAGAGGGAGGGACGGGTGGGCCTAGCGCAGGTCGCCCACATTCCTCAAATGCCCTGCCCCATAGCAACTTCCGGAAGGCGTCATCCATTGAAAGTGCACCTGGCTGTAGATTTCCGCTGTCACAGTCCTGGCCCTGCCAAGCCATGGGCCTCCCTAATGTGAGCTCACTAATGCCCAAGCCCCGTTGCAAGTCTGATGTAACTGGGCCCTTTTCTAGGCTCATCTATTTGTGGCCTGGGCAGGATCAGGTGAGAAGGTTCTCCATTGCTCCTTCCACGCGGGCCTGGTTCCAAAACTCTAATTACCAAAGAAGAGTCTGAGGCCCAGAGAGGTTAAGTAACTTGCCTAAAGGACACACAGGGAGTTAACAACAGAAATGGACTAACTCCTGGGACTATTCCACAGGGCTGGTGCACAGCAGATACTCAGGAACTATTCGTGGGAAGAACCAAAAATAACAGCTACACTGAAAAGTATGTGTCAGGCACTGACCTAAGCACTTTATGAGCATTAAGTCATTTGACTATCATAACCACCCTACAAGATAGATACTAGGATCATTTCCATTTTACAGAGGATGAAACCCAGGCACAGAGAGGTTAAAGAAACAGCCTGAAGTCACACAGCTAAATGTAGAGCTGGGATGTGAAGCCAGGCTTTCTTTCCTAAGAGTCCTGATTCATAAACTCCATACATACTGTTTCTCAATGTATTCCTTTTTTTGAGGGGGTGGGGGTGGGAGGGTAACCAGGGATTGAAGTCAGGGGCACTTGACTACTGAGCCATATCCCCAGCCCTATTTTGTATTTTATTTAGAGACAGGTCTCACTGAATGCTAAGTGTTTCACTTTTGCTGAGGCTGGCTTTGAACTCACCACCCTCCTGCCTTAGCCTCCCGGCTGCTGGAATTACACGTGTGGGCCACCGTGCCTGGCCCAATTCACTCATTCTTTTTGCTACTGGGGACTGAACTCAGGGGCACTTGACCACTGAGCCACATCCCTAGCCCTATTTTGTGTTTTATGTAGAGACAGGGTCTCACTGAGTTGCTTAGCTCCTCGCCATTGCTGAGGCTGGCTTTGAACTCACCATCTTCTTGCCTCAGCCTCCCAAAGTGCTGGAATTACAGGCGTGCGCCACCGTGCCTGGCTCATTCATTCTTGATCATTGAGTTAACCCAATCATAAATAAGGAAATTGATGTACACAAAGGCCCTGCCACTTCCATGAAAGAACCACTGTACATCCCCCCGCCCTGCCAACCTGGACCACCACTCACCCTGGCAGGTGTCTTCCACCTTCTCGTAGCCCTCCTGGCACAGGCATTGCCCAATGGGCACCAGCCACTCGCCGTCCACTGCGCAGTGCATGCGGGGCTCTTCACCCCCTGGTGGCACCACAGCGTGATCCACGCAGGTGCCGGCCACGGTGGCCAGGGAGGGTGCATCGGAACCTGCGATGGTCTCAGGGAAGCGGGCCAGGCCCTGCAACAGCTCGGGGCACTTCTTATAGTAGATGCGGACAGACAGCAGAGCCACGCAGGCACCGATGTCCTGGAAGGCTAGGTAGAAGCCCTTGCGTCTGAGCGGCCCGACGGAGCGCTCCTCCACGTTCAGCTTCACGTTGCGCGCCTCGAAGTCGCTGCTGACCGTGATCTCATCGGGCGCGATGGTGTCGATCTTGGTGAACTGGCGCTTCTGGAAGTTGGTGCCATAGTCCACGTCCGACTCCGCGTAGTAGAGGTTGAAGGTCTCCTTGCAGGAGCTGGCACCGCCGGGGAAGCTGTTGCAGTCGCGCACGGTGAACTTGAGCTCGATGAAGATGCGCTCCGCCTCGCCGCGGTACACCCAGTTGGTGCGGAGCCAGTTGTCCTGGTCGCCGGCCACCACGTTGCACACGGAGTACATGTAGATGGGCATGTCGTCCATGATGTTCTGCATCAGGTCCCACTGTGGGGGCGGGGGGACAGGTGAGTGTGGGTCGTGCAAGCGGCAGAGCAGGGTAGAAGAGGGGCACCCAGGAGCAGTGCAGCCAGAATCCCACCCTTGGCCTTTCTGACCCTAATGTCAGGGTGCCGAACCTGACACTGTGAGCCCAGGGTGGAATATGGGGCTCTGTGACCTCAGGCAGGTCACTTACACTCTCTGAGGCTCAAGGTCCCTGTCTATACAATGGGTGCAAGACCCCCAACCTTACAGGGATGCTGTGAGAATAACAGCAGAATGTCTACAAAACAGAGCCTGGCACGGTTGCACAATCACTGCTATCTGTCACTGTGCCACACGGGTAACTGTGTGTGAGCGGTAGGGGGAGGGGTGGAGTCAGGCAGTAGGTGAGCCTCTCTCATCCTGATTTTGGCTTTGGAACAGAACAACACTGTTCTTCCCTCCTCAGAACATAGCTTAGCCTCCTCCAGGAAGCCCCCAGGCCGAGACAAGCGCCTCTCTCTAGTTCCTACAGTCTCCATGTCCCCTTTATCATAGCACCTGGCACACAGTGACACCTACCCTGGCTCCGCACTAGATTCTGAGGTCCTCTGAGCAGGGACTGCATCTAATTCATCTCTGTGTCCAGGGCCTCCATGGCACAGAGCAGGTGCTCAGGGAAGTCCTGGTTAAATGACTGAGTGACTGAGTGAGTGAATGAACAAAAGCAGAGGGGACGAGAACAGAGGCCGGGCCAGCACTGAGTGGCACTGGCCAAGGCCCCAAGGCCCTCAGGCTATTTCCCACTCTATTAGGACTGGGCTGGTTTAGAGGCCCTGCCTCCTGGCTGGACACTCCAGGACCCTAGAAATCCACTCAGAGCTACACCTCAGGCCTTGCTGAAGCTCTGCCTGGGACAGGCACCCAGGTCACAGATCAAACCAGCTGTAGGAAAGGTTCCAAGGAGCCCCCTGCAGACACCCCCCTCCCTGGCTCAGAGTGCCAGGACAAATTCAGCAGGAATCCACTGTACAGAGGAGGACACGCAGGCCCTGCGAGCAGCACCAGCATCTTCCCCAAGATCACAGGGCAGTCACAGCAAAACTAGGGAAGGGACCCCAGGCCGTGGGCCAGCGATCCTGGTCACAGAGGGGCAGCAGGGAGGCAGGACAGCAAACTCAGTCCCCAGGCAAGAAAGAAGAGCAACAGAAGGGGTGGGGGAGCAAGGACAGCAGGAGGCAAATTGCTCCCTGTCCCTGGAGTTGTGGGGAGCCCTCCTCCTCCACCCGTGATCTTCAAGATGGAGGAGCCGTCAAGTCTTTCCCTACCCAGAGGCAGATACATGGAGGAAGCCAAATATTCCCTCAGGCCCTCGGCGCTTCTGGGGCATTTGAGGGTCCTGCTCTGCCAGCCCTTCACCGTCTCCCCAGACCCTCCACCTCCTGGCCCCTGCCCTACCTTCCCACCCCAGCTGGCAAGAAGCAGGAAGAGGTAGAAGCCTGGCCCAGCTGCTGGATGTAGCCAGCCCCCATCCTCCTGGAGTCCCAGTGTCTCCACCTCTCCAGGGGACCCACAGCTCCGTTCTCACACCCCGTCCCAGTCCCGTCCCAGCCGTCCCAGCCCCGCTGGCTTACTTACCCCTTTGCCATAGGGATGTGTGAGCCAGCCAAGTTCCCCTTTTGCTTCTGCAAAATCCAACAGGACAACTGCAGGAGAGAGGGGAGGGGCCATGAGCGCAGGGGCATCTCCAGGAGAAAGACCATGGCAGAAAAGGGGAGAGGCCTCCCAGGAACCCAAAGGGGCCTTGACCTGAGAAGGGATGGAACTGTCGAGTCACACAGTAGGTCGGGGGTCAGGACTGGGCCTCCTCTCTCCCAGGCCAGGGCTCCTGCCACGCTGTCCCCTCAGGCAGCCCCTAGCAGGACAGGGACTGAGCCCAGCGGGAGAGCAGCAGCTGGGCAAAGCCCGGGTGAGCAGGGGTATTAAGTAACATCCTGCCAGCCCCTCTGCTTCCTTAAACAAGGCCCCCAGGCAGCACTTCACACACGTGAGCCTTGGGGACACTGGATCAGGGGCACTGTGTCCACTTCTGTGACATCCTCCAGCATAAAACTCTCCAGGCCATAAGGCACACACATGTACACATGTGGGAACACATGTGTCTCCTGGTGCTCCATGAGAGCACTATTAACAGGTGGAAGCTACTCTGGGGGAGGGAAGGGCTTGGAAACGGATCTTCCCACCACAAAAGCCACAGCGCAGGCGGAATAAAGCCCTGAGCCCACAGGGGCCTCTAGGAGGGGCCCAAAGGTACACACAGCTGCTGAGGTCCCCTCCCTGGGAAAGCTGCTCCCCTTGCCACTGCCAGGAACGCCTGGGGAAAACAGGGAGGAAAACACTGGTGGGGGACTTCCAGGCCCAGAGGGACCCACTGCCAGGGGCTTCCCTAGAGCCGGCCCTGCCCGAGGGCACCTCCCATGGGTCCCCCCTGGTTCTGGGCCAGAGTCAGTGGCAGAAGCCAAGACACAAGACACTGTCCTTACCACTGAGCTAAAGTCCAGATAGTGTCACCAAGGGCCACTCTCCCTGGAGGGCAAGGAGATTGGGGAAACTGAGGCTGAGAACCTACACAAGTTCCCCGCACTGGAAGGTAAGGCCTAAGGTGGAAGGGAAGGGACCAAGGGACCACTTCCTTTTGGCCTGGAAGCCTGAGAATCTGGCCTCTTCCAGCCCAGGGCCTGGGAAATCAGGCAGGCTGCAAGCCAGGGCACCTGTCTGGGCAGATGGGAGGTGGGTTGAGGGCTTGGAGGCCTGAGGGCAGCTGAAAACCCCTTCCAGAGGCCAGAACAGCTCATCAATAAAGCGCTGTGCAAGGACCTGGGTTCAACCGCCAGCAACAATAAAAGGGCAATAGTATAAAATAAAAAAGGCCACCAGGCATGGTTGGCGCACGCCTGTAATTCCAGCCGCTCAGGAGGCTGAGGCAGGAGGATGGCAAGTTTGAGCCCAGCCTGGAGAACTTAGTATGACCTTGTCTCAAAATTTTGAAACAAGGGCTGAGGATATAGCTCAGTGGGAAAGCACCCTTGGATTCAATCCCCAATACCACAAAAAATAATGATATAATAATAAATAAATAAGCCGGACATGGTGGTGCACACCTGTAATCCCAGCACTTTGGGAGGCTGAGATAGGAAAATTGTGAGTTCAAAGCCAGCCTCAGCAACATCAAGGTGCTAAGCAACTCAGTGAGACCCTGTCTCTACATAAAACACAAACAGGCCTGGGGATGTGGCTCAGTGGTTGAGTGCCCCTGAGTTCAATCCCTGGTACCAAAAAAAAAAATAATAAGGGGCTGGGATTGTAGCTCAGTGGTAGAGCGCTTGCCTCGCATGCGTGAGGCCCTGGGTTCGATCCTCAGCACCACATACAAAGCAATAAAATAAAGACATTGTGTCCATCTACAGCTAAAAACATATTAAATAATAATAATAATAATAATAAATAAATAAATAGCAAGCTGTCCTCTGAGGTTAGCCTGCCCTCTCTGTCCTGGAGGCTGGAGGCCTCGTGTGAGACCCTGCCCCCCTCACTGCTGACCTCGTCCAAATCTCTCTAGGAAGGGTCTGGCAGCCCAGACGGAGGAGAGGAAATCCGATGTGGCACCAAGCCTCATGGCACAGGCGGGGACAGGGGACCTGGGGGGAGGGACAGGGATCTGTTCAGACATGTCCAGGGCCCAGGTGTGGAAAGTCACTAACTCTACTAGCAAGTGGAATGTTCTAGTTATACAGGAAGGAATCAGGGTTCCTGACTCCAACTGGGTAGGTAAGAGGACACACACACCCAGTGGGCAGGAACCTGCAATCTGCGCCCCAGGGAATGAGACCATGGCTCCCAGGCTCTTAAGGGTTAACCTGGCATGGAAGCCCCGCCCCCTTCCAACCTGGGCCTGGCTCTAGAAGTATCTCAGGGCTCAATCTGAGAAGAAAAGAAAGCTTCACCAGGAAGGAGCCTCCCCAGGGGCTTCCAGCCAGAGCCCCCTCCCGGGAAATTCCCTAGAACCAACCACCAGGAACAAGGGGAGCCCAGCCCGTCCTTTGGTCCTGGCTGGGTTCCTGATGTCTTGGGCTCCTTCCCTGAGCTCCCCCAGGCCCACAGGCTGGGCTTCTAGTGAAAAGCCTAGGACCCTTCAGGCCCCTAGAGTTTCACTGAGAGGTGGCCCAGTTGGGGCCTTACTCATTTACCCTCTATCTCCCTCCCCCAGGAAGAACCTCCTTCCTCTACCTGAAGTCCCTCCATAAATGCCACCTCGTGGTCCCTATTGCTTTATTTCTTTTCCCACAAATGCATATACTAACACCCATTCCCTCAATGCTCTTTCTCTGCCCTCCATCCCTCTTTACCCAAGACTAGCTCACCCCTAAAGCCTAAGAAAGCAGGAGACTAGGACCCTGGGAGAAAAACAGAAGAGGGGTCAAAGGGTAGACAAAGGGCAGACAAGGCCCCTAGAGAATTAAGAAGCCCAGGACTAGCCAGGCGCGGTGGCGCACGCCTGTAATCTCAGCACTCAGGGAGGCTGAGACAGGAGAATTGCGAGTTCAAAGCCAGCCTCAGCAACAACGAGGCGCTAAGCAACTCGGTGAGACCCTGTCTCTACATAAAACACAAAATAGGGCTGGGGTTGTGGCTCAGTGGTTGAGCACCCCTGAGTTTAATCCCTGGTACCACAAGAAAAAAAAAGAAGCAGCAGCAGCAGCAGCAGCCCAGGACTTTCCAGGCCCTGGGGATTCCTTGGCCCCCTTCCATGGACAGCACCCCAGGTCAGCAATCCTGGCCACTAGGATCCTGGGTTATGCTAGCTTCCCAGCAAAATCCACCATGAAACCAAGAGCAAGGTGAGAGACCCTTGCCCAGGTGCTGGGGTCTGACCCTCTGTGCAGAGGGCCCTGGTTGTCAAGCATCGGGCCTCCCTCAGTTTCCCCATCTATAAAGGAGGGTGGACTCAATGGGTGTGGAGGAGAGGACCTAGCAGGCTCCACCAGGGCCTCCAAATGCAAGGGTCAGGGCAAGAAAGAAAGAGAATCAGAGCAGCCTGGGTGGACAGGCTTGGGTGCCCTCCTATCTACCCTCCAAATTGCCCCAGGGCAGACACAGCACATCCAGCGTGAATCTGAAAGAAATGAATCCAGGGCTGGGGACAGAGCTTAATGGTAGAGTGCTTGTCTCACGTGCACAAGGCCCTGTGTCCAATCCCCAGCACCAAAAAGAAAAAAAAATGAAACCAGCAGCTGCCAGCTGGGTGACAACCCCTGCTCCCATCCCACATAGGCAGAGCACCCCAGGAAGGTGCTGTGTTCCTCCACCCCAGTACAGTGTGCAGCCCTTTCCTTCCATCCCGTGCTGGGTGGTGACGGGGAACCGGCCGTGGCACAGGCCAGGAGAGACACACACATAGGCAGAGGGCAAGGAAGGCAGTTCCAAGCTCCCCAAGGGTGGCTGGGGGTTGGGGCCCATGCAGAAAACAACCGTTTAATCCCCCCACCCTCTGGCAGCCCAAGAGAGAGGCCTGTACTGATTCCAGCTGTCTCTCCCCTTCTCTCCAACCACAGTCCCCCTGGAAGGGGGAGGACCACAAACAGGGGGCGTTTTGAGGGTCGCAGAAATCCCTGCAAAACACTCCTCCCCACCAGAGCTCTGTGCTGCCACCAGGGTTCACGTCTGCCCCAGGGACTGGAAGGGGATGTGACCCCCAAACGCCCAACCACCCGCCCCCTAGAGCGCTGCTCTGGCCTCTTTATCCTCTCAACGTGGAAGAGCAAAACCTCCAAGACCAGTTTGGAGGCGGAAAAAGATCTCCAGGCTCCAGGCAACGTCTCACCGGCCCAGGATTTCCTCCGGGCTTCCCCCTGGTGGAGCCTGCGGGAGCCGCGCTGGGCACAGGCAGGCGAGGTGGCAGGAAAACTTGTTTTCTCTACTGGGAACTGCAGCCCACCTCGGCTGGGTGGACCGGAAGGTCCTCGGTCAAGGGCAGGAGCCCCCATCCTTTCAGCGACCCCAGCTGAGGGGCAACGGCTCCACCCACACACCTGCCCCGCCCTGGACAAAGTCTGCAGCCCCTCACCCAGCGCGGCTCTAGTAACGCTGGGGCGGAGGTGGGTGATTCAATCCCCCACCTCCGGGTGTCCAGGTTCCCTGGTGGCTCCGGGGTGACGGCTCCACACCTCGGGAGACCGCGCCCCCACCTGCCGCATTTCCTCGTTCTGAGTCACCCCTTACTCAGAACACTTGACTTTGGGACTTCCTGTCCTCTCTCCCCTAACCTGTCCCGGAGTTTGGGAGTACGCCTTGGGAAGGAGGGACGGGAGCGCGTGGTAAGGAGTGACCCCAGCCTCCCCCCGTGCTCACTCCTGGGACTGGAGGCAAAGCGGAGCACAGAGGAAATCTCAACCAGCAGGACCTACGGCCGGGGTCCCCGGCCCGTGGAGGAGCCCCCTCCCCCAAAACAGGGCCTCCACAGATAGCTGCCTTCTCCGCAAAACTGGGACAAGTGAGTTCAATGAATTCAAGCCACTAAGAAGCTGATCCCACGGAAAGCCCCCCAGACACCCGCTTCTCCGTGGGACCCCCGCGCTCCCGCTGGGACGCGTTCCTGAGCCGGCTGCAACCGCGTGGCCCGCGCCGCATCTCTTTCTCCGAGGCCTCCAAGTGCCGCGCGCCGGAGCCGAAACCCCTTAGTCTCCCTAGCCCCTAGGATCCCAGTGAGCAGTCCCAGGCTCGTCCCGAGCGCAGCCCGCACGCCCTCCCGACCCCAGCGCGCCGAGACTGGGCAGCACCTGGTCGGTTTCCAAAATTGCGCGCACCAGAGCGCGCGGGGCTGCAGGAGGAGCGCGGGTCGAGGGGTCCCGGCGCCAGGCAGGGTCCGGCCTCCGCGCGCACACTCACCTTCCTTGCCCTGAGCCGCCGCGGCCACCACCGCGCAGCCCCACAGCAGGGCGAGGCATGCGCGGGCTGTCCGGCACTCCATGCTGCGCTCCTCGCTCCGGTACAGATCCCCGGCGCCCGGCTCCCGCACGCCCGCACGCGTACGCAGGCCTCGGTGTCCGGCTCGCGCCCGCCGGTGCGCAACTTCTGCCCCTCCTGCCCTGAGTTCTTAATGGAAGTTGGGTGAGAACCCGCTCCTGTTCATTCATGCCCCGAGCTGACGTCACCCAAGCCACGCCCTCAGGAATGTCTTTAAAGGGGCCGGGCTGGCATCGCAAAGGGAGGGAGGGAAAGTCCAGAGGGGTTTAGGTAGGTCCTTGGGGCCCTCCGGACTCGCCGGCGCCCCCGAGGCGCTCCAGGGTTTGCGCGTCTCTAAGCACCAGCGCCCCCACGCGCTAGTCCCCGGGGATCTCTAAATCCAGGATGCTGGGCCCAAACTCAATATTGGCTTCAGTCTAGGCAGAAATGGGCCCGAGGTCCAAGAAGTAGTTGCCTCCTTAGCAGCCGTCCTGGGAGAGGAGTCCTGAAATAAACCGGATGCCTCTATCTTGGGACCTTTGAAGGGTTCACCAGACCCTGGAAGGACAAGGAGAGTTCCTTTGTTCAGGAGCCTCTAAGCTTACTGAGATCTAGGAGCAGCCCTCTTCGGGAAACAGGTCAGACATGCCCTATCTGATTTAATTCTCGTCTGGGAGCCAGCCATCATTGTCCCTACTTTTCAGAAGAGGAAAACTCAGGCTACAAGACTTTGTACCCCATGCCCAAAGATTACTCAACTCACAGGTAGTAGAGGCAGGATTTGGATCCCGTGGCCTCTGCTTTAACCCCCACTGCATTCTGGGAAGGGTGGCTGAGCTTAACACCCTTCATCCCCTGACCCTGGCATGGCAGAGTAAGTTGGTGTGTTTTGACACTTTGGAGGACACCTGCCTCCTGCCTGACCCTTCCAGGGGCCTCTCCTCAAAGGTTCCTCAGACATGAGTTCTCAACCGCCCCTCCTGACAGACATGGCTGGGGAACAACTGGGAAATGTACTCTCAACTGACTGCCCAGCCAGTGGCCACCCACCCAGCCACCCCCAGATTGCCCTGTCACCATTTGGCCAGTGTGGAACAGCTGTAGCAGGCCTGGTTTCCCAGGCTACCCTCTGACCACCTACTCTCTGACCTAGCCTCTCCTCAACTCCCATGGACCCCTGACCTAGCAGCCACACTGGGCTACTCAGGTACCTAGGTCTCCTATCAGACGTGGACAGCTTGGTCTTGGCCCCTGCTCTTGAGAAGCGGGTCTGGACATCTCCCCTGGAGGGGGAGAGGAAGGGTTAATTACAGGTGTTGGGTTAATTAAAGCCTTTGATCAGGATGATGAGAGGGGAGCCTTGGGCTTCTGAGAGTGTGCGAGAGTCCATGAGAGTGAGTCCACGTGTGTAAGAGATTGTTTGAATGTGGATGTGTGTAGATAGACATGGGTTGGTGAGTATATGCACATGTGTGTGAGAGAGTATGTGGTCATGGAAGGAACTGTATGTGAGTGTATGTGTGTGTGTGAGCGTGTAAATTTGTGTTTGAGTGTAGGTGTCCCTGTGAATGTGGGTGCTGACGTATGTATGAGTGTAAGGGTTTGTTCTGAGTGTGCTGAGTGTGCCATCCACACGGTGATTGAGAACTCAGGCTTGGACAGGTCATCTCTGCTCTCTGAGCCTCAGTTTGCTCATTGGGAAGATGACAAACCTCCCTGGGAGAGTTACCGTGAAGATCAGATAGGGTCATGTGGGATGACAAAAAGCGCCGGTTCAATCTCAGCTGTTATTTTTTTTTTAATATTTACTTTTTAGTTGTAGGTGGACAGAATATCTTTATTTTATTTTTATGTGGTGCTGAGGATCGAACCCAGTGCCTCACACGTGCTAGGCGGGCACGCTACCACTGCGCCACAACCCCAGCCCCTCTCAGCTGTTATTTACTGGTACCTGCGGTTCAGCAAAAGGAAGTCACATCTGGAGAGGGCGGGGCATGCCGTGTACACAGGGCTCCACAGAGGGGCACATGCGTGTGCGTAATACGTGGTATGAGTGAGTGTTGTGCATGTGTACTGGGCTGGGGACACTGGCTTCTGGAAGATTTCATAGGAGTTGTTTGTGAGACCCTGTTTGTACACGTGTTACATGCCATTTGGAGGTTCTGTGTGTTGGACATGTCACTGGAAAACACACTCCAGGGGGCAAGGGTGTTTGTAGAAACTGTTGAATGAACTAATGGGGAATGAAGGTGCGGGCGTGTCCTTGCGCCCTGAAGCCTGTGTGTGCAGTTGGCTGAGCTTTGCATGGTGTGTGTGGGTTTCCACACACAGCCCCCCAAACCTGGACCCACCCATGCTGGTGTCAGGCAGGGCCCCGTGGCTGTGGCTTGTGTGCCCAGCAGTATGTGTTGGCACTGGATGGTGCTCACTTACAGCATGTGACGTGAGAAGGGAAGTATGTGAGGTGGTAGGAGAGTGTAGGGTGGGGGAAGCTCTCTGGTCTTTAGTCACCTGTTTGGTAATTTGGCTTTCCCCTTTCCTGTCCCAAGTCAGTTTCTGGCTCTGGGTGACTAGATGGTAAGGAGGAAAGCTCTCCAGTGAGTCTTATAAAGCGGCACAGAAATGTGGTATTTATTGTGACATAATCAGCTCTAATGGAGATGGAATTACCTATAAAGGCCCCAAAGAGCCCTCGGGGCCTAAGAGCCATTCCAGCGGGCAAGGCTTTGGTTCAGGCAGGTAGAACCTGTGTGTGTGTATGTGTGAGGGAGAGAGGGAGGGAGAGGAGAGTGCACGCCTGCCTCATCTGCCCCTGCAGGTGCTCCCCTCTGCTAGGACTTGGCTGGGCACAAGCAGCCTGGCAGGGTGTCTGCTGGAGCCTTGGTTTCACCCACCCCACCTGTGATCTGCGCCTGCCTTTGGCCAAGAGCCAGACACCATCAGAAAAATTTATAAAGTGCTTACTACACATTAGGCCCGGTTCTCTGCACTTCCCCCACACTGAATTCCGGGGTTCTCATTACAGGGAAGAAGAGGTGGACACTGTTACTGTATCGGTTTTGCCCAGAAGGAACCTCTCTGGTCAAAGTTGTAACAGGGATTCTAGTCTAGATCCAGCACACACCCTGGTGAGCAACTCTTTTGTTTTCTGTCTCTGAATTCTACAGAACCCAGACCACAGTCCCCTGCCGGCTCTGCCATCTAGGAATCACCTCTTCAGTGAAACCCCGCAGGGATCAGGCCTGCCCCTGAGCCACATGCTACATGCCAGTTAGGACTCTAGTCTCAGCCAAGTGAACTCTTCCTTGCCTTCCTGAGCCTCTGAACGGTATCCCTGACTCAACTGTGCAGATCCCTGGAGGCAGGGGTTGAATCTCACAGCCCTCTGCATTCCTGGCACCAGTTAGAACAGTGCCTCACTCCACACTCACATTCGATGATGACATTTTGAATCAGTTTCCTCTGCTTATTTCAATGCATGTTTCTCGAAGGTCTGCTATGTGCCAAGCCACTTCATCTATGTGAACTCATTTAATCCTCCCAGCAGCCCTGGAGGAAGATCTAATATTGTCCCCATTTTGGAAAAAGTGGGGCTCAGAGAAGAGAACCAACTCACTTGAAGTTACAGGACTAGTACACCACAGAGGTGGCACTAGAGGGTTAAGTGTGTCTTGCCCCAAAGCCAGGCCTGCCTGCTCCTTTTGAACACACCATGTGCTTTCAAGCCTGAATGCCATTGTCCAAGCTGTACCCTTTCTGTGGATCTTCTTTCCATCTGAGCAGCTCCCACTCATTCTTCCAGACCTGCTTTGGTGGAGCACAGGAGAAAGGGGCCCCAAAGTGTAGGAGAGTGCCTGGTCTATATTGTGCACCCAAGATAGATTTGGCAAGCCAACAGATGGATGGATGAGTAGAAGGTCCAGCAACCTGAATTCTGCCATGTAGCGAATTGTGTGACATCAGCTGTATAGTCTGTAAAATGGGCAAGATAATAACGGTTTCCACCCTCCAGGGATGTTGCTAGTATTAAAGGAGATCATGTAGCTAATGCTCTAAGCGCAGTGTCTGGCATTAAATCTTAGCTATTGCTGCTTTTACAATCAAAAGTCACTTCTGAAAAGCCAACTGGGCTCCCTGGAGCCAAATAAATAGCTTCACCCTGGAACAAACTCTGCTCCCATAGTGTCTTATAACCTTCTCTCCTTCGGGCAGGGAGCTCCTTGAGGGACAGAAGCCCCCTTTACTCCATCTTGCCAGGCCCAATGGTGCCTGATATACAGTAGGTGCTCAGCAAATGTTTGCAGGATGCGCGCGCACGCGGTGACTTTCGTGTTCTAAAGAACATAGTCGGAAATCGCAGCAGCAAAGTACCACAGCTGCAGCCAACACTTGGGAAGTGTTCACGACGGGCCAGGCCCTGTTCTACACATGACCCCTGCACTGAACTCCTTTTCTCATTTCCCCCCCAAGAGGTGCGCACTGGATGCTCCTTTCCAGGTGAGGTTTTGCTGAGTAAAAGCTTTGCTCAGCACCGCGGCGTCCCTACTCCCAGAGATGAGGCGGTTTAGGTGAGGATGAGGGGGGCCTTAAATGTGGGTTCCAGGATGGGGGGACGAGGGAGGAAACCCCTCGGTAATTGCGGGGCTTCCCCCACCCTTGCGCTGGATTAGAGGCTGAGCCGCTTCCTCTGGGGCTCGCTAGCACTTCCTGGGCTCCTTTGAAGTGGGTTCTCGGCAAATCCTGCCCGCGGGGCTTGGGTGGGCGGGGCCTCCAGGAGGGGCGGGGCCTCCGCAGGACTCGCAGCCGGGCGCCACGCCCAGGGTCTCTGGGGCGCCTTCCACGCACCTCCTCCCTGCGTCTTAGTCCCCCTCCTCCAGTCCAAGGCCCCTGGCGGGCGCCCTACACCCCACTCGGCCTTCCTTTCCCCATCCGGCCTCATCCTCCTCCCCTTCCAATTCGGTTTAGACCTCCACTCCCTCCCTCTCCACCCGAACTCCAGCCTTTCTCCAGCCTCTGAGTGCCAGTCTGCAGCCAAGTGTTTTAAAAATTAGAGCAAAAACAGTGGCCACTTGTTGAGCCTGACTAGGTGCCCGGCTCTGGGTCCAGGGTGCTGCAGTCTCACCTCATCCAAGCAACTCCGTGAGACCCTGTCTCTGAATAAAATATGAAATAGGGCTGGGGATGTGGCTCAGTGGTCGAGTGCCCCTGAGTTCAATCCCCAGTACTGCCCCCCCCAAACAACAACAACAAACAAAAAAAACCCTGGCTCTGAATCCGATTCTCCACGCCCTGCCTCCACTTGACCACGTGCAGAACCTAAGTCCAAGTTCTGCAGAAGGGACTTGCTGGAGGTAAAAGAGCTAATGTGAATGGGAGAAGCCTGGACTCTGGTTCCTCTCACCTTCTCATTTATTTCTCTGTCCCCACTGCAGGCCCCAAGGCTGCCACCTCCCTGGAAGGTGCTTCATCACAATCTTGAGAATAAGGAAATTTGCAGCACAGAAATAGCCCGATCCTGCCCCAGGGCTCTTGCACTGTTTTGTCTGCCTTTACCCTGACTGCACCCCCAGCCCAAGGGAGAGGGCTGACCCTCTCTCCTCCTTCAGATCCCTGTTAAATGTTCAGCCCATTTGTGACACTTTTCCTGACCACCCTATTTAAAATGGCAGCACAACACTGGATCCCTCCCCACCCTATGCTCCCTGCCCGCCTTACTTCCCCATCAATAACTGGGAGATAACAGTAGCTCACCCTTTCAGGGAGGTGAGGAGGTGGCCCATGTTACCATATTCCAAGTACAAAGCTTGGCATCGTGTCTAGAGGCCCCGGGGAAACTTTGGAGAGAACAACTGGTGGGGTATTCCCACTGCTGCAGAGGTGGGGCTAACGGTGCCCAGAAGTGACCTTTCCCAGGTTCCAGAGTCCTCTACTCTTCCCATTGGGGCCTTCTGATGTGACTTGCCAGGTGCTTTCCCTACATTATCTTATCTCTTCCTCCTGACACCCCGTGAGCAGCACACTTCCCATTTCACACAGGGAAACTGAGGCTTATCCTAGTGAGGTAACATGCTCAAGGCTGCACAAGTAGGTGGCCAAGCCAGGCTCTGAAACCAGCTCAGTAGCTTCCCTGGCTCCCATCGTCACCACCATGGCCTCCTGAGCTCACCGCCATCTTCTGTCTACGCTGGTCCCCTCCCTGACAACCGGGATCTCCTGGGCAGATGTGGGGAGGAAGACTGAGCTATGGCTGGCCAGGGAGGAAGGGTACATCTCTGGCTTCCCAGGGCCACCACTTGCTGTGAGACTCTGGTGATGCACTTCAAAGTCCTGAGTTTGTTTTTCCCTCCAGCAAGTGGGGCTGAAAGTAATCCAGTGTCCACCTTGTGGGGGAGACATGGAAGCGTGAAAAACTTGGCATGACGTCTGGCAAATGGCAGGTGCTCCCTAAATGTCACCATACTTGGGGGCCTCAGGCTGGCATAGTACCTGCCAGATGCCACCCCCTTCCTGAGTCCTGACAGTTTGGCTGCAGGCCTAGATGGAGGCTGGGAAGAAAGGGGTAGGGAAGCTGCTGTTTGTTTTTTGCCTTTGAGAACCCCTAGTCCCTCCCCCACCCTGCCAGCACTAGCAAGGCCCCACACACCAGGAACTCTGCCCCAGGTCCCCTTCCCGCCATGCTTCCTGGAGAAACCCACCAGGACCGCATCCAGCCCAGATGAGGAGGTCCCCACACGCCAGGCCCCCCTCACCAGGCCTGCACCCTCACAAGCCTCACGCCCCTCTGGGAAGTGCTGTGAGCCCAGCCACACCTCATAGGCCTGGGCACACCCACACATGTGCACACACCTGTCCAGGCACACTCCCTCCTGTGTCCACAAAGCAACAATCCTGAAACATGTGCTTTCCTAATGACCAGGCCTCAGGGATCATCTGGGGACAGGGCTAGCGCTCTCCTCCTCCACCCCCGCTCCTCCTTCCTGTCCTATTTCCATCTGTCCATCTCTCTCCATCAGCCTGTCCCGGGGGACCCTGTACAAGCCTGCCTGTATGTGATCTGCCTGTGGCCAGCCCAGCAGTGAGCAGTCCATCCTCATCCCCATCCTTCATCTGTGTCACACCCCAGCAAGACCCTGTCCCCTGTCTCAGCAGGGCCTCTCATCACTCGTCCAGACCCCCACCCACCCATCCCCCATCCTCTCATCTGTCTCCCTCATCTGTCAGTCTGTCCATCTTTCCATCCTTCCTTCCTTCCTTCCCCCTCTGGGCCCATCCATCACTTCCCAGACAGCCCTGCCTACCAGGTAGTCACCTCCTGGCCGCTGTTGGTCTGTCCACCAGCCCATCCATCCATCTGTCCACCAGCCCATCCATCATGCTGCGAACCACTTGTCCAGTCTTGCCGCCATCCACATGTTCCCTGGTCAGGCCCCCTAAGTTCACCTCAGCAGGCTGGATACGGGTGTGGGTGCGCCTATGTGTACAGTTCTGTGTCTTCCGACACCCATTGTGCAGAATCCTGGAAAGACGGCAGAAAAACCAGACACAGTCCTGCTGCAAGGACCTTGTGTGCGTGTGTGCGGGAAACTGGGGCCTTCCTGCCGGCAGATGGGCGTGGCTCCTTCACTGTGCCTTCTTCCCATGCCCCGTCCACTTTCCCCATCTTCATCAATGGCCTATTCAAATATATACACATAACTTGAGACGATATCCAGCCCTCACTCTTATTTCCTGATTCCTTTCGAGGGAA